>JAIUJO010000023.1:2183494-2410994 GCA_023846275.1 Vanilla planifolia
GTTTAAATGAATTTTTAAATTTGAGATTGTCGATGCATAAGTTCATGGGAGAACTTAAGAAAAAGGTTGTGCAAATATCGATTCATATTAGGTTCATATTGGATTAAGTAGAAAACCACCAAAAGATACATTATGAATTTAGTTTTATGTATTTCAATTTTTTTGTTGTTTAGAATGTTATGCTCAATATCAATATTGATTATTACAAGCAAAAATTAAATTTCATTTAAATTAATCATCTTAGACAAATACTAGGTTACTAAAACATAATCCATTGTCCTTTACTATCTTGAGAATTATTTTATTTTTTATCATTTCTTATATTTACTTAAAAACTTTTGCAAATAGGCCATTTTAATTATAAAAATTTGTTAGTAAAAATAATACTAATTAAAATAATGATAAAATAATAATTAGCTTAATAAGAATGAAAGCAAAAGGAACATTTGTCACTAAACTCATTGGCCAATTTAGGTAATCCAAACAAGGGTTATTTAGTTGGTAGGTCTAGTTTTTACTCCTGTATCAACATATCAAGTATTTAAAATTATAACTTCATCAGGTGTAAAAACATGATCATCAAATCAGATAAAAAAAAAATATTTTCTAAATTTTGTAAAAACTCTATTAAATAAAATATTCAAAAACGTTGAAGTAATTATTTAAGAGGATAAAGGTTGTTAATATGAGCCTAACAAAATTATTTCTTCCTGATTTGACCCTGTTTGGAATTACTATAAATTATTATATTAAATAAGTAGAAATAATAAAAAATTAATATTTTAATATTAATTAAATTTGTGTTCCAACTTAAATGAGATAAATTTAATCATTATAATGTAACCATATTAAAGCATTGTAATAGCCACTCGAGAATAGATTTATAATCAAATAGTAACTTATGTACATAATCATAAATAATAACGTAAATAATCGTAAATAATCACAAATAATAATAAATAATTTTTTTAATATTAAATAAACATATATCATTATTAAAATAAGTTAAATTGATTCAACATAATATAACCAAATCAATATATTATACAAATCACACTAGAAGATATTTAAAGTTATTTAGTAATCAAAGGAAATGAATATAAATAATTTGAAGAAATGAGATAAGTTTTAAAAAAAGTTCCTTTCCATGATACTAAATAGATTGAGTGTCACTTTCTCAATTGTGAAACTGTGCTATTCCTTACACATCCAATGTGTTTATTACATTTATATTGGACCTAGTTTTTAATAACATTGAATTGCCTTAATAAAAATGATAAGTAATAAAAAATTGTTGTTTTAATGAAAATAAATATTTACTTAGTTGAAATGAAACGAATTGAAATAATTTAATATAATAATATCAAGTTGATATAAATGTAACATGATATAAGATATAGAGATTCAAAGTAAAATAATGAATCCAATGGAAAACATTCAAAAAATTGACATAAATTATTTGCAAAAATTCATTTTCAAGATTTGTAGGAGAACGAGATTAATAACTATATCCATTAAATAAAGTAAAAATTGAAATGTTTAGTAAAATGATAAAATAACTTTAAAAAATAAAAAATAAAAAAAAATATTTATTTGTTTTTAGCACATTGAGACAAGTCTAATGAAGTTTATTTTCCCTTATTGGACATCTTTTAAAAATAGCACAAATGACTATATTAAACAAGCATGAATAAATATAAAGTACTACTTTAATGTTAAGTAGATATATATTAAAGTTTAAAGAAGATGAATTGAGTTAATGTAATATAGTATAACTAAAGTGATGTATAGATCACATAATTAGAGATTTAGAGTTACATTGCAATATAGTCAAATGAAAGCAAAAAAATTGAGCAAATGAGGAAAATAGTATAGGAAATTTGTATTCCAATATATACTATAGGGATAAAGTGTAACTAGCTCAACCAACAAATTAGGTATTAAATAAATTGTGCCATAAAATGATAATAAATCATAGAAAATAAAATATTAAAAAAATAATAAAATTTAAATTGGATGTATGTTGCTGAGATTATTCTAATGAGCATTTATTTAGTCTCACACTGATATCATTTGGAAGTTCTATGAATTATGAAAGTAAATAAGTATAAATAACAAAAGATTATTAATTTAACACTAAATAAGTACATATTAAAGCAAAAGTTAGACAAATTTAAACAATATAAAATAACAAAATCACAACAACATAAACGTCACCTTAGAAGTGATTTAAAGTTATGAATTAATATAACAAAATAAAAGTAAAAAACTATGAAAAGAAATAACTTTTACAATAATATTTCGTTCAAAGACACTCAATATACAATAATATTTCGTTCGAAGACACTCAGTATATTGAGTTTGACATTCTCCATCATTAAATTGTGTAAAAATTGGAATGTCTTGCAATGTGTGCTAAATCTTTCTTTCAATAATAAAATAGTACATATAGAAATAGATATTTAAGGTGATAGAGTACGACAAAAGAAGTCCAATTACATTTTTTTTATCTTGATCAGACCGTGTTTTGAATTACTATGAATTAGAAATGTAAAAAACGCATAAAAATTAATAATTTATTAGTATAATATTAATTAAGTATATATAAATAGTAAAATGAGATTAGTTGTACAATTGTAATATTATCAATTCAAATAGATATAAATTTAGAGACTTAAAAGTTTTATAGTAATATAGCCATATCAAAAAAAAAATTTAAGAAATAATGGAGGTTGCATTGCAAATTTGCATTAAGCGATAAAAAGTATATCGAGTGTAGTATCATCGATCAACAAATCTGGTGCAAATAAATGTGCCTTGCAAAGCATGTCAGAACTTTAATAAAAATATTTAGAAATGTAGAGTTATATAGTAATTTAGCTAAGTGAAAGCTAAAAATTAAAAGAAATAAGAAATAATATACAATATTAATTATATTCCAAGATGTGATTGTGATCCAGTGTAACATCCCTAATCATTAAATCAAACAAGAATAAAAATCTCTTGTAAAGCACACAAAATCCTAAAAAATTTAATACTTAAATATTTAGAAATTATTATTCAAATGGATAGAACTCAACGAGATGATTCCAAAATCATTGTTTTGTCTTGTTCAAACAATGTTTTAAATTACTTTAAATTTCTAAAATAATTAAATTATAATAATAAAATATTTTTATTTTAATATTTTGCAACCAAATATATTAAAGGTTAAATAATATAAATTAAAAACTAAAATAAAACAAAATCAATGCAATATCCTTAACCATAAAATAAGATATGAGACACTATAGCTTGTAAAACTTGTGAAAACCTTAAGAATAAAATTTTGAAAAATAAAAATAATAAAATATTTAATTAGATATAGCTTATAATGATAAGCTTAATGACAGTTTCTTCATGTTTATCAAACAATGATAAAAACTATTACAAATTATTTGAGCAATATAAAAATTAATAATATTAAATTTTATTTTAATTTTAAGTATATATATATATATATATTAAAATTTAGTGAAATAAATCAACTAAAAAATCATTAAATTTGATTATTTATACAAGAAAGGCAAGATCTAATACACCAAAAAGATGGAGGGCAGCATTCTCGATTGCCAAATAAGGTATGAATAAAAATGCCTCAAGAAGCATACCAAATAAATAATTTTTTTAAAAAAATGTAATATTTAATATTTAGTTAGATACACCCCATAATGATATAATTGACTATGGTTGTTCCATCATGATCAAACCTTATTTAGAATTGCTACAAAATATTAGAGTTAAAAAGCAAAACTAATAATAAACTATTATTTTAATATTAAGTAAATGTGTAATAAAAGAAAATTAAAAAAAAGTAGGAAAGTAAGATATGCAAAAAAAGGATTAAAAATGTCAAATGAGAGAAGAATTAGAGTTTAATAATAATATAAACAATTCTAGAAGAAAATTTTGAGGAAATGAAACAAATTATACAAAAAAAGTCATATGTGAAGGAGCAAAAGAGCATGACTAAACATCATATATCATTATATAAGGTACAAATGCAAATGACTCATAAAAAGTGTTGAAATACTAGTGAATAAAATTCTTAAAAATTTGAAAATGAATAGTTAACTCAGTAGAGCTCATTAAGATGACTCCAACGATGGTTCTTTTGAACAAATAAGACATCATTTGGAATTATTGTGAATTACCAAGGTAAATAGAAAATAAATAAATATATATTATTATTGTAGTATTAAATAAATAAATTTTAAAGCCTAAATGACATAAATAGAAAAATGTGATAAAGCCAATTCAAAATTGTATAATTATCACATGAGAAAATATTTTGAGTTACATAAAAATATAGTAAAATCAAAGCAAGAATTTCCATATTACAAAGGAGATCAAGTGTAACATTATCGACCATTTGATGAGGTCCAAGTCAAAATGATTCTTAAAGCAAGTTAAAAGCCTAAAAAATAGGACGTTCAAACTTGAAAAAAATAGCTTATTGAGCTGAGTCGAATGACATGTTTCGTCTTGATCTAACAACCCTACTATTACCATAATTTTCTAAATTAAATGAATATAAATAATAACAAATTAACATTTTTAATTTTAAGAAAATATACATTATTACCTAAATGCAATCAATTGAATAAATTTAATGTAACTAAATAAAAGTAATGTAAAGGTCACATAAGTGTAGATTTGGAATTAATTAGTAAAATAATCAAATAAAAGGAAGAAGTTTTGATAGGTTAAACTGTATAAAAATATTGTAATCCAAGATATTAAGGAGATCAAGTGTAACATCAATAATAATCAATAACGAAAGGAATCCAATTGTCTATCGAAACTTAAAAAACCATTGAAAGTAAAATATTTTACAAAATATAAATTAATATTGTTTTGGATAGAGCTTTTTAATGTGAGTCTAGTGATATTTTTTGGCTTTGAAATATTGTAATACAACAAAATCAAAGTGATGTAAAGATCACAAGAGTTAAGAATTATAGTTACATAGTAATAAAGAAAATGATGAAAAAATTTGAAGAAAATAAAATAAATTACATAAGAAATTTTAATACTTAGATATAAAGGACATCAGACATAAAACCCTAAATGAACAAATAACGAATGAATCAAATGTCTAATAAAGCATACAAAAACCATAAATTTTTTTTTAAAAATATAAAATAGAATATTTAATTGGACAAAGCAAGTTAAAATTTGTCTGACAAATTCTGTTTCGTGCCGACAAAAAGTTATTCTATTTACTTAGATTAATGAAAGTAAAAAAGATACAAAAATAATAAATTATAGAATTAATATAATGTATATTAAAGCTAAAATGTGATGAATCGAAGAAATATAATCTAACCATTTGAAAGCTATGTAGTTGCCATCTGAAAAAAGGTTTAGACTTATAGAATAACATAACGAAATAAAAAAGAACAATTGATAAAAATGATAAATTATACTTGATTCGAAGATTCCAAGGAGATCGAGTAGAGCATCCATGATCATTAAATTAGGTATGAAAAAAATGTCACATAAAACATACAAATCCTTTTAAAGAGAAATAATTAAAATTATAGAAAGGAATATTTTTTAGATAGAGCTCATCAAGATGAGTTCAATGAAATTTTCTTCCTCTTAATTAGACCTTATTTGTAATTATTATGAATTACTAAAATAAATAAGCTCAAATAATGATAAATTATTTTTTTTATAATGAATAAATATATACTAAAGGTTAATAAGACAAATTAAAGCATTGTAATATAACCAAATAAAAGAAGAAAATTTATTAAATTTGATAAATTTTATGAGAAGTTGCATTCCAAGATACAAAGAGCTCGAGTTGTTCTCAATCGTTAAATCAGTTAGAAATTGAAATACTTTTTAATGTATGGAAAAACTATAAAGAATAAAATATTTAAAAATATAAAATTGAAAATTTAAATTGATACATCTCATTAGACCTTGTTTAGAATTTTAGTTATTACAAAAGTAATTAAGCTTGAATAATAATAAACTATTATTTTATTATTAAATAAATGTATATTGAAATAAAAATGAGGCAATCTGAATAACTTTAATATAACCAATTCAATGTGATGTAAGGGTCACATTAGAGGAGAATTAAAGATAAATCATAATATAATCAAATCATGTTGGAAAAGTTTTAAAAATGAGATAAAATCTATAGGTGTTATATCACAAGGTAATTTGGAGATGAAGTGTAATATCCTAGATCATCAAATCAGGTAAGGATAAAAATGTCTACTAAAGAATAAAAAACACTATAAAATAAAATATTTTAAAATACAACAACAAATATTTATTCAAATAGACCTTATTGATACTACTCCAATAACATTTGTCCAATCTCAATCATTTAGAATTATTACATAGTATAAAAATAAACAAGCATAAATAACAACAAATTATTATTTTAACATTAAATAAATTATTAAAGTTAAAATGAAATTAATTGAAGTAATGTAATTTAGGTAAATCATGACAATGTTAAAGGTCACAAAAGAGGAAATTAAGAGATACAAAGCAAAATTATGAACTCATATAAATGGCAATGACAACAAATTATTTAAGAAATTGGCATTCCAAGATACTAAGTTGATCAAATGAAAATTTTTGTGATCAAATAATTTTTAGTCCAAAGACGACAATTTCATTAGAATTAGTCCATATCTAGAATTATTATTAATTAACAAAATTAATAATCACAAAAAATAAAAAAAATTATTACATTAATACTAAGTATGCATTTGTTAGAGTTGAAATAAAATAAATTGGAATAAAATAATATAAAAAATACTAAAAAAAGTAATTAAAAAGTGATATTTATTATGTGAGAAACATGCATTCTGGGATACTAAGGAGGTCATACGTAAAACACATGATAGTCAACTCAGGTGTGAAGAAAAATACCTTATAAAAAATGCCAAATTCATTGTAAATAAAATATACCAAAAATATAAAAATAATTAATTAATTGCCCTAAAGTGGTTGTGATGAGTTTAATGATTACTATTTCCTCTTAACTGAACCACATTCATATTTGCTTTGATTTACAAAAATAAATAAGAATAAATAACAATAATTCTATATACTAAGTAAATATGTATTAATGTTAAAAAGGTTTAAATTGAAGCAATGTAATGTAAATAATCAAAGCAATGTAAAGGCAACATGAGAAGAGATTTTGAGTTAAATAGTGATATAAATAAATAAAAGGAAAAACTTTTAAGAAATGAGATAAACTATATAAGAAAGTAAATCCTCAAATCACTATAGAGTTTGAGTATAATATCTTTGACTTTTACCTAAGGTATGAATTGAAATCCATCATAAATCGTGCAAAAAATTTTGGAAATAAAAGATTAAAAAGTATAAATATAAATATTTTATTGGAGAGAGCTTGGTGAGATGAGTCTAATGACATTTATTTCTTATCAGTTAGGCCTTACTAGTACTTATTATGAATTACTAAAAAGAAGGTAAAAATAATAAAAAACTTTTATTTTACTTTTAAATAAATAAGTGCTAAATTTGAAATAAAAAATTTATGCCATAAAATATATCAAATGAAAGTGATGTAAAGCCCACACTTTAGGCAAATTAGTGTTTCATTGTAATATAATAGAACTAAAGAAAACATTTTGAAAAAGGAGATAAATTATATGAAAAAGTGGTAGTACTAGATACTATGAAGGTGAAGTGTAATGTCTTTTATCAACTAATAGTGTGCGTATAACAATATCTTGTAAAACATGCAAAAATTATAAAATAAAATTTTTTGAAAAACAAAAAAGAATTGTACTTGGATAGAGCTCATTGAGACGAGTCCAATGACATTTTCTTCATCTTGATCATACCTCATTCAGAATTACAATAAACTATCAAAATAGATAATCATAACAAATAATAAATGATTTTTTTAACATTAAATAAGAATATATTAAATGTGAAAAGATTAAATAAAAATATATCAAATCAAGATTAAAAATATCCCATTTGTGCAAAACATTTGGAAAATAAAATATTTTAAAAATATAAAAAATAGTATTTAATTAGGTAGAGCTAGTTAGAGAAGGCCAACAAAGTTTTTTTGAACTCAATCATGTTGTATTGTTAACTTCTAGCCATGTTGTATTATTTGATGATAACAGAACCTAGGTATTTCTAATATATTTGCTTAAGAGAATTTTGAGTTTTATGATAGTAAATGCTTGTGTTCATGGGAGAACATAGAGAAGAAGTGAGTAAATATGAAATCTCGTGAAGTTCATCTTGTTTGGAGTAACAAAGCAAAATGAGATACATTATTAATTTAATGTTAAATATTTAAATTTTTTTATCAGAATGCTATGCTTGATATAATATTTAATACTAGAGATATAAGTTAAATTTCATTTAAACTGATCATCTTAAAAAAAATTGGTTCTCGAAAGCTTAATTGTCCTTCTTGAGTATCTTAAGAATCATATAATTTTTTAATCAAATCTTAGCATTGTCTTAATAACTTTTTCAAATGGTAATTTAAACTTTATTAGTATCAATAGTACTAATTAAAATAGTATTAAAAAATTAATTAATTTTAAGTATGAACAAAAATTATGATGAGCACTTTAAACATGCTAGTTGTCATTAACGGTGTAAGGTCACTAATTTATTTGATGAGTAAAATGGTAAATGTTTATAGTTTTATTTCAATAGGATTGATTTAACTGAATTACATTATTTGTAAAGACAAGGAATGCATTATCGAAGTGGAAGAATTAGTGGTCACCAAAGAACTTTGGAGCCTTTGGAAAGATTTAAGGATTGAAGACATGTAGATTAGCTTTGATAAGATTTTCTATTTTACCATAAAATAGAATATTAACTTGTTGATTATAAGGTACTCTTCATTTGTATCAATTTAAAATCCTATTCAAACTTGTAATTGTTCAAACATCTGCCTAATTTAGTATTGGAATGGGATTCTATTTTTTAATCTATCAATCTTTTCTTATTTAAATCCTACTTACATATCTTTGTCAAATTCTATTATGAATTTTAGTTAAATTAGAAAAAAAATTTGCTAAAAGTATCATATTTAAAAAGAAAAAATTATATATCTCTAGGCACATCCCAAGCCTGATCAAGTGCAATTTTGTCCAATCTACTAAGCCCAAATGGGCATTTGCAAATCACAGGATAAAAAATAGCTAGAATGAAATCGGGTAGAGCCCTATCTTCATCAATGTGCAACGTGAACCTAGTTGTGGTAAAGCAAAGAATGGAACTAAGCTAATCTTGAATCAATTATGCAAATCATTCATGTTAGAGCCATAACCATTGTTTAAACTTTCAAGTACACAAATGGCCCAGGGTATGTATTCCTAACCATGAAAAAGGGAAACCTATGCTAGATATTGATCATTTTACATGCACGAAAGGATCCTTTTAAAAGGGAATACTTTTGTAGTTAGACCACATAGGAAAAAGATTTTGACAGTTGTTGCCTCCAATGTTGGAATGCCTTAATACTATCAAATTGCATGTTTTTATTTTCAAACAGTAGAAACTACATCTACCAATTTAAATAGTGGCCTTGAACCATCTTTTCATCCATTCAACGAGCCCGATCTGATGCTCATGATTGATTTTACTATTTTTTATTCTTGATCTAGTAGACAAAATTTTTCTCATTTTATTTCAAGAATTGGGATCTAATCTACCATTATTATTAATCAATTTAATGATCAATATCACATCTAAAATGATTGGCCCATCTTTAATCCACCTTAACCAAAATTTTTATTACACATCTACATTTATAGCTTTTACATGATGGTTTAGATCTTTGATATGACCCAAAGGGTCTACTAGATATTACCTAATAGCTAATTAAATAGTCATTATATGTGTCATTGTGGAAAAACATTTTAGAATAAATTTTAGGCCATTTGGAAAAGTTTTTCAAGCTGGCTTGTGGCACCTTTACAAATGGCTTTTGCTTGATCTTCTAATTTCTTTAACCAAATGTTTTCAGTAAATATTAAGCCATTATGAATGCAATAACAATGAACATGATCAAGACGTTAGAACCTCAAAGAAGGCCTGCGTCATATTATACATCTTATGACTACTCAAAATTAAAAAATTCTTCTAGCTATGCATAATTTCTCTAGGCTTTCATTTTCTCAATTCTCTTAGTAATGTTAAACTCCTTGTGTCTTTCTATATTCATCAACAAGCAAAAGAAAATTTGTATATTTTTATGAGAAATTTATTTCTTGTTGTATTTTTCTTTTCCCTTCACGTTGGGCAATTTTGCATTTACAAAAGCTTGAGTTTAGTTTGATCTCATAAAAAACCAAGTTGTTGTTAAGCTGATAAAAGCTTTAGTTATAGTTAAACCTATGGAAACTTAGTTTGGAGGTGAACTACAAGAAAAAATCTCAAGTAGGTTGTAGGTGAACCACGAGTAAAGATTAAAAGCTTTAACTTTTTTAATATTAGAGTTTTTCTGAACCATAATTTGGGTAGATGTAGGTTCTAGTTTAAACACAAACACCCCCAAAATTTTTTGTAATCATTTAAACTTTTATTTCATTTTATTAATCATCAATATTATAAATAAATATATTTATAAATCAAAGTTTCCAAAAACATTAAATTACTCTTATAAAGAATTTTGAATAACAATATTTTACTAAAATAACCAAGTGCATTTCAAAACTCATAATTAATCCCTCTCTTATAGGATTTGCACACTCATTTCATCTTTACTTGGTATCAATATAGTTCCTTGCATAGATTGAGTAAAATCAATAGGGTGGTTATTTATTTTAGTGTGCAAATTAAATGTGTTCTTAACTATGTTTATTTATTGTTTTTTTCTTTATTAATATCAATTACAAACTCATAATTTTTCTTTGTTATCAAATCACTTGATTTTTTGGTATTTATTTCAATTTAGTGTTTAAAGATTACTTGAACAATGATTAATATTTGTGAAACTTCATGTGAAGGATTTTTAACGTGGCCTCCTCCCTTATTTAAGGGTGAAAATTTGTTATTTGCAAAAATACTTTTTAAAATTTTATTCAAAAGATTGATAAAGATTTGAGGGTGCGCTTTATTAATTTTTGTACTCCTAAAGGGAGAAGTAATAAATAAGGAATGATAATTAAATTATAAACTAAAAGAATGAATTGTTTATTTTGTGCATTGTCTCAAGAAATTTGTGTCTATTTGGCCTCAACTTGTTTTCGGATGTTATAGGGAATAAGATATTTTGCACTATGACAATGAAACTCAAGATATTGATGATGACAAGATGGAGATGAACCATAGGAAGAAAGAAGAGATAAAGTAGAGGAAGTTAAAAAAAGCTAAATTCAGAGATGAATCTTGGTGGAAAATGTGTGTCAAGTACTTGTAATTCTGGACATGAGTCTACTTTGGAATCTTGTGAAGAAAAATGAAATTCTAGTAATTTAGGTGTTGACAACAAAAGGCTAATAGAAATGCTTGGTGATCTTAAGGTATTTTGTGCAAAACATGAATCTAAAATAATTGAATTGTATGAACAATGTCATGCACTTAAAGAAGAAAATATTTCTTTAACTAATCAAGTTCATGCATATATTTCTAATGTTTCATGATTGAAATCTTAAATAAAGAATTTGAAAATGAATTATCCAAATATATTACATGCAATTATGCCTTAAAATTAGAGAATGATAACTTAAGAAAGAAAAAGTTGTATGTCAAAGAAAACCAAGAATGATTCACTTGAAAAAACAATATGTGATCTAAAGTTAATGTATATTAGTTTGTTTCTCATGAATATACTTGTAATTGTTCACATATTCCTTCACATGGTACTTCATTCACTCATGTGAAAAAGTGAAATGGTTACTTTAATGCTTTAGAGTTATTGAAACATGCTTCATCTTACACTCATGTCACAACAGACAAAGTAAGTTTGCATGATAATTGTAGAATATAAAAGACATATTGATGTGTTGAAGGCATCACATATTCCTTCTCAACATACATCTAATTGTCAAGTTAAATCTTATGTTTTATGCCATTATTATTCTAAATTTTTATAACTTACACATCATTGCCTAATTAAAAAAAACACAAATCCAATGCATAAAAGATATGAGTGGATTCCTAAAGGAACAAACTTTGAAAATTTATTTGGAAAAATAATAACAACCACACCCTAGCACTATAATACCCAAGATACTTTGGGTTTTGAAATTTAAAGCATATGTATTTTTATAGTTGTGCCTCCATATATTGGGACCTAAAAAGAGAAACCTTTCTTTGTTGGTTTGTTTGCTCAAATCAAAAACTTTTTTAGTCTTTAGCTTATTGAACTTAGGTTAGAAGATCAAATAATTCTAGACTTACTTAGTGTTGATCAATATTAATAATTAAAAATTTTTTAGTCGATGTATAAAATTATTGCATGTTAATTTTAGAATAATATGAAAAGGTCAATTCCATAGTACTTTCATGAGAAATTTTCAAGAAATCTGATTAGTTGCTTCTACGTTTTATAATTGAGAATCAAAATATTGCATAGTTTGTGACATTATAGTTAAATCCAATTTGACTTTGAATTCTACTAGAAAACTAAGTTATTTAAGTTAGTCACCAAAAAATGATAGAAGAATTTATTGATATTTAGAGACAACTTATCTCAATCATTTTACACAAACATCTTAAGTCAAGTGGAAAGAAAAACGAATTTATGACTCAAATTAACTTTTTTGTAATTTACTTAAAGTTAAGTTTCATAAAAAGTTACAAATTCATTATTTTCTAAAATTTACTAGAGATTTAAAATAATTTTAATTTAATTTTAATTAATTTTAAAAATATTTATACGATTATTAAAAGAATTGAGAAAAACAATATAAATTTACATTTCATACATAGGAAAGAATGTAGAATAGTGAAAGGGAAAATATCTAACATTCATGTAAGATATTGAGAAAAAAAAGACATGATAATCTACATATATTTGATTTTTAGAAACAAATATAAAGTTGAGAATTTTCATGATTTTTTTAGATTTGTACTAGTTATTTTCTCTTAAAAATAAAATTGACAATTAAACATTTTGGTAATTATATTTGGGAATTAGAATGACAAAATATACTATTGAATTTGATGAGTAAATTACAAAAGTAATTAATGAAAAATTCAATGATTAGATGGAGTTGTTGATAAACATAGTGCTGAGAAAAGAAGAAAGAAAATTATAGATGAAAGAATATTAAAAGAAATTAGCAAGTAACTACCTTGAGTTTTGTAGTACCAAAATCCATAGGAATCAAATAATTTATATTCTAATCAAAAGTTTAGAACTAGAGTTTTTTATCTGAGAAATTGATGAGGTATATTTGTATCTTCCATAGAACCAATATTTGTTGAGGGAATAAGTTCATGCCATGAATTGATAGTTAAGTAGACATGAGAGAATTTTGGTATAGGAATTAGTTCTTGTGATTAGTGATCAATGATTGATTGGAGTTGAATGGGAATTCAAGAATAAAAAAATAAAAAAGAACAAACTACTACGGATAGTATTAGGCTTCTTGTTATTCATATATAATCAACCTCATCAATATAAAGAAAAATCACAAAGAAATAAGATATCACTTTTTTAGACAAAGGTCACATGGGGGGGAATCAAGATAAGTAGTAACACAGCCAAATCAAAGTGAAACTATAGAAATTAGATAAGTTGTTATAGGAAGTTGCATTTAGTGATTATAAGGAGATTTATTATAATATCCTTGATTGTCAATTAGAGACAAATAAAAATATTTTTAAAAAATTCTAAAAAAATTTCAAATATCGAAACGAATATTTATTTAGATAATACCTATGGAGGTGAATCCAATGATGTTCTTTTTGTGATGGTTGGAACTCACTTAGAATTATTATTAATTACTAAACTAAATATACATAAATTACAAAAAAAAATTATTATATTAATTTTAAGTAATAAATATTAATGTTGAAATGAGATCTATTAAAGCAATATGATGTAACAAATTCAAACTGATGTAAAGGTTTAACAATAAAAGATTTAGATTAGAAATTAATATAATTAAATCAAAGTAAAAAATATTAAAAAATTAGTTAAACTATAGAGATTTTTTTCATGATAATTAGAAGATTTCCTTTAACATCTTTGATTGTGAAATATGGTATGAATGAAAATGTATAATAAAATATGAAAAAAACACTTGGAGACAAATACATAAAAATATATAAAAGAATATTTAATTTCATAGAGGCTTTTAAGTTGACTCCAATAACGATTGTTTCATTTTGATTAAACATCATTTCGAATTAGTGTTAGACACCAAAGTAAATGTAGATAATAAAAAAATTATTTTTTAATCATAAGTAAACATATATTAAAGCTAAAATAGGATAAATTGAAGTAACATAATATAACCAAAATGAAACACATAAATATCACATGAGAGAAGATTTTGGGTTACAAACTAATATAACTAAAGAGATGTAAGAATTTGAAGAAAACAATAAATTTGTTTGGGAAACATGCATACCAAGATGGTAAAGCTACCAAATGTAAAATTCTTGATCATTAAATAATGTATGAACAAAAATCTACTCCTATGTGACTTTTATAATATTTTAATTTTTATATATTACATTACTTGGACTTTTATTAGTTAAAATTCTTGATCATTAAATAATGTATGAACAAAAATCTACTCCTATGCGACTTTTATAATATTTTAATTTTTATATATTGCATTACTTGGATTTTTATTAGTTAAAATTTAATATGTACTCAATATTTAAATAATACTTTGTTATTATTATTTAAGTTTAATTAAATTAATATTTAAAAGTAATTCCAATAATGGTCCATTGGGGACAAAAGGAAAATAGTTGGACTCCTCTCGAAAAACTTAATCTAATTAAGTATTCATTTTATATTTTTAATTTGTTTATTTTCTTAAGTTTTTGCATGCCTTGCAATACATTTTGATTCATATCTTTTTTCACCATCAAGGATTTCACACTTGATGTTCCTAATATCTTGGAATGGAAAATTCTTGTATAATTTAAAAATATCTACAAACATTTTGCTTTAATTTAGTTATATCACTCTCTAACTCTAAATCTCATTTAATGTCACCTTTACATCACATTAGTTTGGTTATGTTAAATTTCTTTAGTTTATTGCCTTTTAATTATAACAAATATTTTCTTAGTTCATTGGGGTCGTTTCAACGATCCTTATGAAATTAAATTTATGTTTTTATTTTTTTAGATATTATATTATTTAGATATTTTTATGAGTGCTTTTAATTCACAGAAGATTTGACTATAACAAATTTACAAACAATTTTCTTAGTCCTTTGAATGCAAATTTCCTATAATATTTATCATATTTCTTAAAATATTTTGCTTTTATTTTGGTATAGTATTATGAAACTCTAATTCTCCTCTTCTATGACCTTTATAATATTATCATTTTGTTATATAATATTTCTCCAATTTTTCTTGTTTTAGATTTTTGAATTACTTAATAAAAAATAATTATTTATTATTAATTCTTATTTAATTTTTAATTATAAATAATTCCAAATGTGGTCAATTCGATATTAAACAATTATCGTTGAGCTCATCTCCACATGCTTTAATTAATTAAATTATTTCTTTTATATTTTTAAATATTTTAGTTTTAGATTTTTGCTTTCTTTTCATGCCTTTTTTATTCATACTTACACTAAAAATCAAGGATTTTACTATCAATTTTTTTGAATCTTTGAATGTAGCTTACCCACATAATTTATAATATTTGCTCAAATCGTTCACTTTGATTTCATTAGATTTCTATGAAACTCGTATTTTCCTCTTGGGTGATAATTATAACACCTTTTTTCGTATATATTACTTTGTTTCAATTTCTCTTATTTTATTTTTAAAATATTTTGGTTATATTAAAATAATAATTTTTATTTATTTATCTTTTTGTTCTTAGTATACCAAAACGAGGTTCAATGGAGATGAGACAAACATTATTGGACTTACCTCGATGAGCATTATCCAATTAAATCTTTTTTTTATAATTTTAAATTACCTTTTTTTTGATTTTACAAGCTTTATTAGACATATCGATTCGCATCTAATTTTGCGATTGAGGATATTGCATTTTATCTCTTTAAAATCTTGGAGTACAACTTTCACATACAATTTATGTAATATTTTAAATTTACTTTCTTTAAATTTTTTATATTACTATGTATCTCGAAATCTACCATTTTTTTATCATTTTATTGCAATGATTTTCCTATATTTCATTACTTCAGCTTATCAGAATTCAACTTAAATATATGTTTGCTTAACATTACAATTATTGTTTATTATCAGTTATGGTTATTTTTTTTGTACTTTATAATAATGCCAAAAGAGCACTTATCGAGACAAAACAAATGTAGCTGAAATCATCTCAAAAGTTATATCAAATCGAATGTCCATTTTTGTATTTTTAAATACTTAATTTTCTATGGTTTTTGCACATTATAAAAAACATTTTGATTCATACGAGATTTGGCAATCAAGGATGTTATACCCATTCCCCTTAGTATATTGAAGTGTAATTTTTTGTACAATTTAACTCGATATTTAAAATGTTTTAACTTTATTTGCTCATATTACTTCGTAACTCAAAATTTTTTCTCATGTGACCTTTAAGATCACATCAATTTAGCTATACTACATTACATCAATTTTTCTAATTTATGGGTTATTAAGTATTTGCTTATTAAAAAACCATTGTCATATTTTATGCTTATTTAATATGATAAATCTTAGTAATGTTGAACGAGGTCTGATCAAAACAAAACAAAAATTATTAAACACATCTAAATGAGTTCTATCTAATTAAATATTAAATTTTATAATTTTAAATATTTTTTTTCTAATATTTTGGAATATTTAATAAAATAGTTTAATTTGTGTCTATTTGGGGATCGAGGAGGTTACACTTGATTGCTTTTGTATATTGGAATGCAACTTTCCTGCATAAATTTTTTTAATTCTTCTCTATTGACCTTTACATTTTTATTTTATTATATGACAATAAATCAATTTATCTAATTTTTATTTTAATATATACCAACTGATATTTAAAGTAATAATTTGTTATTATTTTTACAGAATTACTTTATTGATTTGTAGTAATTACAAATGAGTTCCATTTGAGAGGAACGCAAAGTCATTGGGTGAGGATGATGAGGTTTACCTAGCATGTTTTACGAGGCATTTTTTTCCACACGATCTCTTTAGTGTCTTCAAATGCAGTTTCATGAACAATTCATCTCATTTTTTCAAATTTTTTTCTTTGATTTAGTTAAATTTCACTGAAACTTTAACTCTATTCTTGTGTGAGTTTAGCATCTTTAGATTTGGTTATATTGCATTTTTACTTTTTATCTCATTCAACTATGATATATATATATTTATATATATATATATATATATACTTACTTTTGAAATAATAATTTCTCATTACTTATGTCTAACTATTTTTGCAATTCATAATAATTCCAAATGAGGTGTGATGGACAAGAATCAAATGTTGTTGGAGTTATTTTGATGAGCTCTTTATAAATTTTAGAAGGTTATTTTATATTTTTTAGTATATTATTTTATATAGCTTGTACATGTTTTATGAGACATTTTACATCATATCTTAGCTAATGATTAAGGATATTACACCTTATCTCTCTTTAGTATGTTGGAATGCAAAATTGTCTTATATTTGACCTCATTTCTTCCAATAAGTATGTTTGGCTATCTTTCTATTTTTCATTAATTCTCATCTCATGAGGCATTTATAATGATTTGATTTCATATTATTACATTGCCTCAATTTATGTCATTTTAGCTTTATTATACACTTATTTAATATTAAAAAAGTATTTTATTCTTTTTTTTGTTTATTTAATTTCATAATTTTTTTTCTAAAAAAATGAAACAGAGTAGCACTCATCATGGTGTGCTCTATCTATTTTAATATTCATTTTTTGTTTTATTTATATTTTTTATATTGCATAATTTTGGAATGCTTAATGAGACATTTCAATTATTAAAGTATGTTTTATTTTCTAATGAAAATTTCTCATCTATTTAATAAAATTTCTTTAAATGTTTTGCATTGCTTTTGTTATATCGCTATTTAATTATAATTTAATGTTTCTTACCCTCACATCGCATTTGTTAGGTTATAATAAATTAATTCAAATTGTGTTATTACGAGATAAATATATATTTTTTAATATTATAATAATAATAAATTATTATTTAGTTCTATTTACTTTAATAATTTACATTAATTAAAAAATATATTTTGTCAATAAGCAACAAAGTAACAAATGATGATGGACACATCTAAACTAGCCTTTTGAAATTAAATAATTATTTTAATAGATTTAACTGATTTATTTTTAAGAGTTTTTTCATAATTTAGGAGTAATTTCAATTAATAATTGTTTTAGTTGTAACCCATATCTTTTTAGTATCATTGAATGTAAGTTATTTCTTAAAATGTTTTTGCTTTGATTTTGTTATGTTAATGCGAGACTATATTTCTTCTCTTCTATGATAATTACAATACTATCATTTTGTTATGTTATATTTCTTCCATTTATCTCATTTTAGCTTTGTTATATATTTATTAAATATATGAAATATAATTTATTGCCATTTGTTCTTATTTTCTTTGGATATTTTTAGTAATTCTATAAGAGATCCAATCAATACCAAAAAAATCATTGGACTCATTTTAGTGACCTCTAATCAATTAAATATTCATTTTTATATTTTTTAAATATTTATGTTTATGGGTTTTTACTTGCTTTGCAATGCTTTAGATTCATACCTACATTGATGATTAATGATCTTACACTTGTTCTCCTTACTAAGCTTGAACGATGATTTCCATAACATTTATTAGATTTCTTCAAATCTTTTGCTTTATTTTAAATTTTATTTTTATGAAAGTTGAATTGTCATCTCATGTGACAATTACATCACTTTGTTTAGTTATATTACATTACTATAATTTACCTTATTCCATCTTTAATGGATTCATAAAAAATATTAAAATTATAATTTATTATTATTTCTAATTTTTTATATTGATAATAATTTCCAAATGAGGTTTGATGGAGGCAAACGAAATGATATTCAACTCATATTGATGACTGCATATAATAAAATTTTTATTTTTTTAACATTTTTTTTTTGGAATACTTTACGAGAAATTTTTATTTGTACCTAAATTAATGATTAAGCATGTTGCACTCAATGCTTTTAATATATTGGAAATAAAATTTTCATTATAATTTTTGTAATTTTTTCAAATTATTTTCTTTATTTATTTATATTACAATGCATTTCAAAATGTGTCCTGCTATGACCATTACGTTGTAGTTATTTGGCTAGTTACTTTGCTTCAATTTATCAAATTTTATCTTAAATTTATATTTAATTGATAAAAAATAAAAATTCAATGAATTTTCCTTAGTGGGTACTAGATAGTTAAATACATATTCTATATTTTTAAATAATAACCATTTTATGGTTTTAGCACCATGAGGGATTTTGATTCATACCTGGTTTGATGATTAAGATGTTACCCTTGATCTCCTTAATATCTTGGAGCACTACATTGTTATATAATTTAACTTATTTTTTCAATTTTTTCTTTGATTTGGTGTATTGCAATGTAATTCTCATTCTCCTATCATGTGACTTTCACATCACTTCAATTTCATTATATTTTATTCCTTTAATTTATCTAATTTATATTTTTTTTTATATTGTCTTAATATTTAAATGAAATTTTATTATTGTTTACATTTATTTAATTTGTTAAATGTTTCTAATTAGAAAAAGGATTTATCAAAATGAAGTAAAAGAGATTGTGATCATCTGAATGAGTTTTCTATGACTAAATTTTCATTTTTATATGTTTTTTAAAATATTTTATTTTCTTTGAATTGGACTTTCTTTAGGAAGCATTTTGATTCAATTTAATCTAGTAATTGAGATTTTTACACACAATCATCTTACTATCATAGAAGAAAACTATCTTCAATTAATTTTATCATTTTGTTATGCTTTTAACTTAAAATTGGCTTATATAAATTAAGATCCCTTCTTGTGTGACATTTACATTGTTTCTATTTGGTTATATTACATTGCTATCACATTTCAACATTAATATATATCTACTTTATATTAAAATATTTATTTGTTGCCATTTATGTTTAATTACGTAGGTAATTTGTCATAATAGATCGATATGTGATCTTTTCAAGACAAAACAAATATCGTTGGACTAGACTTGATGGTTGTATCCAATTTAATAATTATTTTGATTATTTTTTAAAATTTTATTTTTTTATAGTTTTGGCATGTTTTACGAGATAATTATATAAGTATTCAATTTGATTGTGGAGGATATTATACCCAATCTCTGTAATATTTTTTAATGCTTCTTTCTTTTATAATTTATCTCATTTTTAGAAGTTTTGCTTTTATTACATCTCTAAGAAACACTTACCTTGCTTTCATGTGACTTTAAGATCTACTGATTTTGTTATATTATATTAATTTAATTTATCTCATTTTAGCTTTGATATTTATTTACTTAATATTGAAATAATAATTTATTGTTATGTATGTTTAAATAAATTGATAATTCATAATAATTCTAAATAAGGTCTAATGGAGATGAAATAAATATCATTAGACTTATCTCAATGAGCTCTTTGTTGATAAAAATTAAATTTCATATTTTTACATATGTAAGTTTCTACGGTTTTTGCCTATTTCTTTTGAAAAATTTTACATTAAATCATATTTGATGATCATTGATGTTACATTTGATCTCCTTAGTATGATGGAATGCAACATTCTAGTTTTTTTTGCCTGATTTCTTCAAAGTTTTTTTATTAGATTGCATTATTTTGTGATGTTATTCATATTCTTTTATAGCAAGCTATTTACATTTCTTTGATCTGAATATATTATATTTCTTCAATTCATCTTATTCTAGCTTTATTTTTTTTATTTAATTTTTGAATAATAATTCATTCTTATTTATGTTTATTTAATTTTTTAATTTGTAGTAATTACAAATGTGCTTTGATTCAAATGAAACAAACGTCATTAGACTCTTTATAAAGAGCTCTATCTAATTGAATATTTATTTTATTATTTTTTAAATTTTTTTTTATTAAGCCTTTGGATGAATTATAAGGCATTTTGATTTGTACATAATTTTATGATTGAGGATGTTACTCCAACTTTTTCTATTTTCTTGGAATGCAACATTTGCATTTATTTTATCTCATGTGTTGAAAGTTTTCACTTTGATTTGCTTATAATACTATGTAACCCTAAATGTCTTCTCACGTGTCATTTGCATAGCATTGATTTGGTGATTTTACATAACTACTATTTATCTAATCTATTATATATACACTTAATATTAAAAAAATGATATATTGTTATTTACTTTTATTTTTTGAGTAATTTCAAACGAGGCCTAATGGAGACAAAAAAAATGTCATTGGATTGATCTTCATGGGCTATAACAAACTAAACCTTTGTCCTTATATTTTATATTTTTTGTTTTCTCTTATTTTTCTTGTTGTACAAGACATTCAATTTCTAGCTAATTTGGTTATCAATAATATTTCACATGATCTCCATAGTATGTTGGCATTCAACTTTCTAGCACAATTTATCTCATTTTTAAAAATTTTTCAATTTGATTTGATTATATTATTGTGTAACTCTAAATCTACCCTTGTTTGACCAATATTACTTCAATTTATATAATTTCATCTTCATTGTATTTTTTCTTAATATTAAAATAATATTTTAATTTATACATATTTACCATGGTAAATTTTTGTAATTTCAAATGAAATCTATTAAAAATACAATAGTCATTGTACTCATCTTGAAGAATTCCATCCAATTAAATATTAATTTTAATATTTTTAAATCTTTTATTTTTGACATTGTTTTATTCTATATGTGACATTTTTTATTTCTACAATATTTTGTGATCAAGGATTTTAGCTTAGATCCTCTTGAAATCTTAAAATGTAATTTTTCCATACAATTCAACTCATTTCATCAAAATTTTCACTTTATTTTGCTTTATGTCACTCTACATCTCTTCTTCTATAATTTCTTTTTACATTGCTTTTATTTGGTTATATTATATTACGTCAATTTATCTCATTTCAACTTTATTATAAATCTACTTAATAGTCAAATACTAATTTATTATTATTTATTTTAATTACTTTTAAAATTAATAGTAATTCAAAATACGATTCATTTTAGGCTAAATTAATTTCATTAGAGTTATCCTGATAATTTTTATCCAATTAAATATTATTCTTCAAGTTTTAGTATATTGTTGAATTGTTTGTCATGCTTCTGAGGAATTTCAATTTATATATTGTGGTAATTGAGGAAGTTACAATCGAATTCTTTTGTATCTTAGAATATGGGTTCCTTGTACAATTTATCTTATTTTTACAAATTTTTAACTTTGATTTTATTAGATTTCTATGAATGTCAAATTGTACTCGCATGCAAATTTGAAACATTTAATTTTGTTATATTACATCATTTTAATTTTTTTATTTTAACTAGAATATAGTTTTACTTTTTATTGAAATAATACATTATTTACATTTTTTTTAATTAATTTTGTAATTTATAGTAAATAAGCATCGAAAGACTAATGTTGGTGAGCTTTATCAAACTAAAAATAAAATTTTATATTTTAAATATTTTATTTCCCTTGATTTTCACTTGTTTTGTGAGACATTTTTCTTCACAGTTGATTTCATGATCGAGTAAGTCACACTAGTATATTTGAATGCAAGTTTCCAACATATTTTGCCTCATTTCCTCAAAGTTTTGTCTTGAATTTTTTTTATTTTGCAACATTACACTATTTCTCTTCTCATATGTACTTTATATTACATTGATTTTGGTATATTAATTAGATTAAAATTATCTCTTTTTAATTTTATTTTAAAATTACTTAAGAATAAAATAATAATTTATTCTTATTTATGATTATTTATTTTGATAATTTGTAGTAATTCCAAAACAAGTTCTTATCCAAGCAAAAAAATGTTGGACTCACCTTGTCGAAACCAATCTAATTCAATATTCATTTTATTTTTTTAATTATTTTATTTTCAATTCTTTTTACATAATTTTTATGTCACTTTGATTCATAAAAAATTTTATGATTGATGTTGTTACACACAATTTTCTTAACACCTTGGAATGATACTTTCCCATTCAATTTATCTCATTTCTTAAATTTTTAAGGTTCATTTTTTTATATTACTATAGAATTTGAAATCTGTTCTCCTATGACCTTTATATCAGTTTGTGGTTTTTATAGTACATTGCTTCAATATATATTATTTTAGCTTTAATGTATATTTACTTTACATTTAAATGAATATTTATTTTTATTGACCATTTATTTGCTTTTGTAATTTCTAATAATTTTAAAAAGTGGTTTGATAGAGATGAAACATACATCATCAGAGTCATCTTGATGAGCTTTAAACATTGGAATTTTTTTGTTTTCTCAATCACTTTGTTTTTTATAGTCTAAGCACACTTTACTCGACATTTTGCTTTTAACAAATTTGATGATAACACTTTATCTGAATAATACCATAGCATATGACTTCCTCCTATAATTTATGTCTTTTCTTAAAGCTTTTGGGTCTGATATGATCATTTTATATTGTAACTCTAAATCTACTCTTCAGTGACCTTTACATCTCATTGTTTTAGCCTTATTACTTTGCTTCAACTTAGTTTATTTCAACTTTAATATGTATTATTTAATATTGAAATAATGGTTTATTATTATTTATTCTTATTCTCTTTCATATTTTGTAGTAATTCATAATGAGGCACAATCATATTTAAATAAATGTCATTGGACTCATGTTGATGAATTTTATCATTTTAAAGTACTAATTTTTATATTTTTTGAGTTATTATCTTTTGAGTTCTTTGCATCTTCATGAGACATTTTTATAATTAATATTAAAATAATTTGTCCCAATAAGGTTTATCTAATAAAAATTTCATTATATTAATAAATTTTTATTTTATTATTTTCTAAGGATTTTGGTCATTTTGCTAGAGTTTAGAACTTATAACCAATTTAATGATTGAGAAAGTTATATTTCATCTCCTTAATATCTTGGACATGAATAGTCTCATACAATTTATTTCTTTCTTCAAATTAGTTTGTTTTGATTTGATTATATTGATATATATTTCTAAATCTCGTCATATATGACTTCTACATCGCTTTGATTTAGTTGTGTTATATTTTTCAATTTATGTAATTTAAGATTTGATATATTTATTTGAAATCTAAATAATATTATATTTCTATTCATATTTATTTAATTTGATAATTTATAGTAATTCGAATTTAGGTATGATTTAAGCGAAATAGATGACCTTAGGCTGATCTCAATGATCTCTACCATAACAAATATTTTTATTCATTTTTTAAAAAACATCATTTTTTATGGTTAATACATTATTTATAAGATATTTTTGATTTATACATCATTTAATGATTAAGGATGTTACACTCTATCTTGTAAATGTTTTGGAATATAACTTTCATTTAAAATTCATCTCCTCAGTGTTTTTCTTTGATTGGTTCATATTACTATGAAACTATAATTCTGTGTTGATGTGACCCTTGCAACAATTGATTTTATACAATTACATAACTTTAATTTATCTAATTTTAGTATTATTGTATATTTACATACAGTAAAATTACACTTCATTATTATTTATGTATATTTAATTTTGTAATTCTTAGTGATTTCAAATAAGACTCAATTTAATAATAAAAAAGGTTGTTTGGCTCATCTTGATATGCTCAATCAAACAAAATATTATTTTTATTTTTTAAATATTTTACTTTCTAAGGTTTTCACACACTTTATGTTACATTTTGATTCACAAATAATTTTATAATCAATAATGTTGCACTTGATATCCTTAGTGTCTTAGAATGTTACTTTCTTACACAAGTTATCTCATTTTATAAATTTTTTTATTAATTCTATCTAACTCTAAATCTCTTGTCATGTGACTTCTACATAAATTTATTTTGGTTATAATTATATTGCTTGAATTTATCTCTTTTCAGCTTAAAGATGTATATCTACTTTGTATTGAAATGATATTTTATTTTTATTTATATTTATGTACTTTTGTAATTTGTGAAAAATCAAAACAAGACTTCATTGAGCTCTATGTAACTAAATCATTTAAATATTTTCTTTAATTGGGTTACTTTATTATGTAACCCTAAGTCTATTCTCATGCGAACTTTACATCACTTTGATTAGGTTGTATTATGTTTTTATGATTTATCTAATATCTCATGGTGTATATATCTACTTAAAATTTTAAAAAATATATATTGTTATTTATGACTATTTAATTTGGTAAGTCATAGTATCTCCAAACTAAGTTCGATCATGATGTAATAAACATCATTAGACTCGTGAAAAAAAGATTTATGCAATTAAATATTTAATTATGTATGTATAATTAAAACATAATAGTTTCTATGGTTTAGGAATGCTTTAAAAGGTATTTTGATTTGTACATCATATTTCAATCGAGGATGTTAGAACCGACCACTTTAGTATATTGGAGCAAATGTTTCATAGACAATTTTTATTATTTCACCTAATTATTTCATTTGAATTTGTTATAATACTATGTAACTCTAAATATCATCTTATTTTACTTTTATATAATGTTGATTTTGTTTATTACATTGCTTAATTTATTCTATTTTATCTTTAATATATATTTTCTAAACATTAAAATAACAATTTATTTTTTTTGCACTTGTTTACATTAGTGGCTCTCAAAAATTTAATACTAGGTTTGATCCAAAAGAAATAATTGTCATTGGAGTTGTCTTATTAAGAATTATGTATTGAAATCTTTATTTTTATATTTTGAGATATTTTATTTTAAATTTTTTTTCATATTTTATGAGTCATTTTGATTTGCATTTAATTTGACTATCGGGTTTATTAAATTTGATCTTTTTTGTTTCTTGGATTGCAACTTTAACTTATAATTTATGTCGTTTCTTCAAATTATTTTCTTTGATTTGATTATGTTACTATGAAACTCAATTTCTTTTTGCATGTAACATTTATAAGTCTATTATTTTGTGATATTGCATTGCTTCATTTATGTTATTTTAGGTTTCTTACATAATTTGTAAATATATAATTAGTAATTAATTATCATATGTTCTCTTTTTCTTGGGTAATTTATAGTAAATCAATATGTAGTAGAATCAATATGAAATAATTAATGTTTGACTTGTAACAATGAGCTTTAATAATTTAAATATTTTTTATATTTTATAATTATTTTTTGTTTTGGTACTCTTTGGTAGACATTTTGATATGTCTAATTTGGTAATTAATGATGTTAATCTAAAACTCCTTTGTATGTCAGAATAAAACCTATTTGTGTAATTTATTATAATTTAAAATTTTTAAATTAATTTTGTTATTTTATAATCTAACTCTTTTTTTTGTCCTATTATATTTATATCATTTTATTTGGCACTATTAAATTATTTTAGTATATCAATTTAAGCTTTAATTTATGTATATTTAATATAAAAATAATAATTTAAAATTTTTTAATTTTTTTTTGATGAATTTGTAGTAACTCCAAATGATCTCAGATAGAGATGTAGTAAACGTATGTGGACTCATCTCAATCAATTGTATCCAATTAAATATTCCTATTTTTTATTTTTTTTAACATTTTACTTTTTATGGTTTTTTGCACAATCAAAAAGAAATTTTAATTCTTAGGAGGTTTGATAATTAAGATTGTAAGTCCTTAGTTTTTTTGCATATAAATTTCTCGTATATGTTTTTTTCATTTCTTTAAAATTTTCACATTGATATTATTATATTTTAATGTAACCCTAAGTCTCCACTAATGCAATATTACAACACTTTCACTTGGTTATAGTATATTCATGAAATTTAACTTATTTCATATTTAAAATATATGTACTTATTATTAAAAAAATTGTATTATTTAAGTTTATTTACTTTTTGAATTCATAATAATTCTAGGTGAGGTATGATCATGATGATAAAAGACTTATTAAACTAATCTCGACCAGCTCTATCCAAACTCATTAATTTTTATTATTTTAAAGTAGCAATTTCCAATAATTTTTAAATAATTAATTAGGTTATTTGTTTCTTACCTCATTTTATTATCAAGGATATTGCACTTGATCCCCTCAGCACCTTTCAATTTAGCTTTCCTATCTAATTTATCTCAATTCTTTTAAATTTTTCTCTTTGATTATGTTAGCTCACACAATTTGTTATAATACATCATTATATTTATCAATTTTCAACATTAATATATATTGTCTTTGTATGATTGTGAAACTTTATTAATATTTATAATTATTTATTTTAGTATATCATAAAAATTTTAAAATAGGATTGATCGTTATGATATAAATGTCATTAGACATGTCGTAAGGGGCTTTATCTAATTAATAATTCTTTTTTATTTCTTTAAATAATTTGTTTTTACGTTTTTTTACATATTTTTTAAGACAATTAAATTCAAACTTTTTTATGATCCAGGTTGTCACACTCGATTTTCCTCATATGATCAAATGAAACATTGCCTGTAATTCATTTGTTCTTTTCTAAACTTTTCATTTTGATTTGCTATTGTTAGCAGGGAACAATCATTCAACTCTCTTGTAATCATTATAATGTTGTGGATTGGTTATAATACATTACTTCAATTATCTCGTTTTAACTTTTTTATTTATTTCATAAAAATAAAAAACAATAATTTATTTATTTTCATGTTTACTTTCTTTATAAATTTATGTAATGTCAATAAGGTTCTATCAATACACGATGACATGATCGGACTCATCTCAATGAGATCAAATTAATTAAATAATTTTTTATATATATTTAAATATTTCCATTTTTTATGGTTTTGGAAAATTTTATTACAAATTTTAATTTGTAGCTTATTTTATGAACAAAAAAATTGTACTCCATGTCCTCAGAATTTTTTAATGTAGCTTTCTTGCACTATTTATCTTGTTTCTTGAAATCTTTAACTTTGATAATGTTGTATTACTATAAAAGTATGACACTAATCTAGTGTCACTATTACATGACTATGTTTTTGTTATGTTATATTTCTTTAACTAATGTCATTTAAGTTTCATTAAATATTTATTAAATATTTAAATAATATTTTATTCTTATTTATGTTAAGCTTATCTAATTGTTTGAAACTATTTTTAAATAAGGTCAGGTTGATATGAGAGAAAAATAATTGGTCTCATCTAAATGTGCTCTAATCAATTAAATATTCATTTTTATATTTTTTTAAAATATTTTCATTTCTAGGGAATTAGCATGCCTTACATGGAATTTCTATTTGTGCCTGATTTGTATCTTACAATCCTATGATTCTATTTTCTCATATAATTTATCTCATCTCTTAAAATTTACTATAAAAATGGAACAATAACTCTCCTAGAATATCACTTTATATCGTTTTGAGTTTTTCATAGAACATTGCATAAGGTTTCTTATTTTAGCTATAAACTTCATTGCGTGAAAGTATGATAATAATTTATCATCAGTTCTGCCTATTAAGTTCGGCAATTTGTAGTGATTACGATGTAGGTTTGATTTAGACAAATCAAGTTTTGTTCTGCACATCTTCAATAACTATATCAAAAAATATAATCATTCTTATATTTAATGTTATTACATTTTTTATGTGTTTTACATATTTTATGAGACATTTCTGTTCGTACTTGTTTTGTTTATTTAATATTTTACACTAATCCTTCTTCGTATCTTGGAATTTAACCTTCCATTATTATTTATACCATTTATTCAAAATTTTTTTATTTGGTTATATTATTATGTAACTCTTAATATCCTATCATAAGACATTTTTATATCATTTATTTTGTTATATTACATTTCTTTAATTTGTTTAATTTTACAATAATTACAAACAAGGCCTAATCGAGAGGAAGAAACTTTTTTAGACTTGCCTTGATAATCTCCATCCAATTTGTCATTTATTTTTGTATTTTAAAATTTTAAAATTTATTTGATGTTATTGATATTTTATGGGATATATTGTCTCGTACATGATTTTGTAGTTGAGGATGTTATGCTAAATCTTTGTAGTATTTTTTAATGCAATGTCCTCATATATTTTATCTCATCTTTTCGAATTTTTAACTTGATTTAGTTATATTACAATGAGTCTCTAGTTTTCATCTCTCATGATTATTACAGCACTTTAATTTGTTTATATTACAGTACTTCTATTTAGGTCGTTTGACTATTTTTATATATTACTTCATTTGGAAATAATATTTTATTATTATTTATGTTTACTTATGTATTCACAAAAATTACAATCGAGAAACGACAGTGGTGAAACATATGTTGTAGTACTTTTGATGATGTCAACTATCCAATTAACTATTGAAATTGAAATTTTTAGATATGCTATTTCATAGGGTTTTGCTTGTTTTATGAGACATTTTAACTCCTACCTAATTTGACAATAGAGAGTTAAGTGCTTGATCTGCTTTATATTTTTGAATGCAACTATTCCAAAGTATTTTTCTTATTTTTTAAGTTTTTCGTTTTCATTTATTTATATTTATTTAGCTTTAAATCTACTAGTAGGTGATTTTTCCATCACTTGGATTTTGTTATGTTAGATTATTTCAATTTATCATATATCAGCATTAACATTTATTTTTGTGATACTAAAATAGTAATTTTTTATTATTTATGCCAAATAATTTAGTAAAACATAGTAATTAGAAATGTGGTTTAATGAAGATGAAACAAAATTTATTTAACTCCTCTTGATGAGCTTTATCTAATTAAAGAATTTATTTTTATTTTTTTTAAATATTTTATTTTCTATCATTTTTATATGATTTATTAGATATTTTGATTTGTATCTTATTTGATTATTAAGGATGTTACGATCTCCTTAACTCCTTTGAATGTAATATTTTTTTTAAATTTTATTTTATTTTTTTAAAATTTTTTTCTTTAATTTGGTTATATTATTATGAAACTATAACTCTCCTCTCTTGTGAGCTTTACATAGCCTTCACTTGTTTAATTATATTGGTATAGTTTAACTTATTTCAGCATTAATATAAATTTGGTTGGTTTTAAAACTATAATTTATTATTATTTTTATTTATTTACTATGAAAATTTGCATTGATTCCAAATTTATTTCGATTGAAGCAAACCAAATATCGTGAAGCTCTTCTTAATGGTATATATTACATTAAATCATTTCTATATTTTTTAATTTCTAGTACTTGGGCATGCTTTATGAGACATTTCAATTCATCCTGAGCTTGATTATTAAGAATATTATAGCCAACCTCCTTTTTATATTGGAAAAACTTTATTTTATAATTTATCCTTTGATTTTTTATATTACTATTTAACTCTAACTCTCTTCACATGTGAGATTCACAATTTTTTTATTTGGTTATTTTACATTACTTAAATTGATCACCTTAAGCATTAGCATTATTTAGAACACATTAATATAAACCATTATAATAATTATGCTAATTTACATTTGTAATTCATAGTAACTCTAATTATTGATTGAGATGAAATAAATGATATTGGCCTTACTTTGGCAAACTCCATATAAATAAATATTTTTTATGTTTTAAAAATTTATGTATTAAACATTTTGGCATGCGTTATGAGATATTTTGATTCGTACTTATTTTAATTATCAAGGTTGTCGCATTTGATCTCATTAGGATGTTGGAATGTAACTTCATACAAAATTTATCTCATTTCTTCAAATTTTTTTTATTTTATTTAGTGACATTCTAAATGTGCTCAAGTGTGACCCATTTATGACTTGATTTCTTTATATCACATCACTTCAATTTTTCTCATTTTTTTTAAATATATTTGCAAACTATTTATTATTTTAGATTTTTTAAATATTTTGTTTTTAGACAATTGGCCCAGTTAAAGAAATATATCGAGGATGTCACACTCAATCTTTTTAGTGTCATGGAATGTAACTTCTAATATAATTTTTCCCATTTCATGAAAGTTTTTTTATTTGGCAATATTACTATAAAACACTATTTCTCCACTCTTGTAACTTTTACATTGGATTGATTTTGTAAGATTATATTGCCTTAAATTATCTTATTTAAATATTAATACATACGTACTTTCTCTTCGAACCATAATTTGTTATTATTGTTTCTTTTTTCTTTCACAATTCTTAGACATACTATATGATTTCTGATAGAGATGCAACAAATGTTGGCAATCTCATCTCGATGAGCTCTGTCCAATTAATTATTCATTATTTAGGATTTTAATAGCTTATTTTCTATAGTTTGGTTATGTTTTAAGAAATACCTTAATTCTTACGATGCTTATTGATCAAGGATGTTACACTCTACTTCTTTGGTATCTTGAAATGCAACTTTTTCGAACAACTTATCTTATTTCAGCAAGTTTTTCACTTTAATTTAGTTATATTACCATGTAACGCTAAATCTTGTCTTATGGGACCTTGCTTTGACTTAATTTTCTTAAATTATATTGCTTTAATTTTTCTATTTTAACATTTAATATGTACTAACTAAATATTACAATAATAATCTTTTTTATTATCAATGTTATTTACTTCGTTGATCCATAGTATTCTTAATAAACATTGGTCAATTTGAAATAAGAGTCATTGAGCTTCACTTAACAAGATCTAACAAATTTAATATTTATTTTTACATTTTTTAAATATTGTTTGGGGTTTTGGAATTCTTCATGGAATAGTTTGATTAGTATATAATATAATGATCAAGATTATTACAGTCAATCACCTTTGGTTTTATCACACTTTCCATGACATTTTAAAATGTACCTAACTTGATTTTAAAAAATTTCATTTTTTAGGGTGTTGGGATGCTTCATGACATGTATTTTCAAACTTTTTTGATGAAATAGAATGTTACACAATATCTCCTATGTATCATTTAGTGCAACCTTTCCAAACAATTCATCTAAATCTTGTAAATTTTTTCTTTGAATTAAATATATTACTATGAAAACCTAGTTTCCTTCCTATGCAATATTTATATCACTTTGATTTGGTTGTATAACATTGGTTCAATTCATCTCATTTCCATTTTTAGCAAATATTCACATCATATTAAAAGAATAATTTTTTTTAAATTAATTAGATAATTGGTTAAAATTATAAATGAGGTATGATAACAGAATTCAACCTAATTACATATATATTTTTATGTTTTATATATTTATTTTCTAGAGTTTTGGTTGCTATATAAGGAATTCTGATTCAATCTAATTTGAAAATTGGGGATGTTACTCTTGATTGCCACCGTAATTTGGAAAGAAAAATTTACGCAAATTTTGTTATTTCTACAAATATTTTATAATGATGTTATTATATTACTATGTAACTTTAAGTGTTCCCTCATATGACCATTATAAGTCTTTAATTATGCTATATTGCATTACTTCAATTTAACTTATTAAAATTACAATTTTTGTTTCCTTATGTTTATTTATACTGGCGATTTGCTATGATTCCTAATGAGGTTCATTCGAGAGGAAACAAACGTCATCGTCTTGCTCCCTTCAATTAAATAACAAAATTTGATACTGTTAAATATTTTATTTTCCTTGCTTTTCACATACTTTACAAAATATTTTTATGTGAACTTGATTTAATGGTTAATGATATTACACTTGATCTCTTTAGGCTCTTTGAATTTAACTTTCATGTAAAATTAATCTCACTTCTTCAAATTGTTTTCTTAGCTTTTTATAATATATATTGAAACTATAATTCTTAAATTGTGTAGCCATTACATCACTTGAATATGATTATATTGCAATGCTTTAATATATCTCATTTCTTCTTTGATATATATTTACTTATTATTAAAATAATAATTTATTATTATTTATACTAACTTGCTTTTGTAATTTTTAGTAATTCTTAATATGGTTTGATGGAAAAGAAACAAATTACTTGGACTTTCTTCGATGACCTTTATCTAAATATATATCCATTTTTTATATTTTCGAATATTTATTTTTTTTGTTTTTTTAGTGTGCTTTATGATGTAATTTGGTTTGTACCGAATTTAACAATCAAGAATACACACTTGATATCCTTCATATCATAGAATTTAATTGTCCTTTATAATTTGTCATTTCTTAAAAGACTTGTTTGGAATTAACCACATTACTATAAAACACTAATTCACCACTTTACAATGCTTTTATTTGGTTATTGTGCTTTGCTTCTAATTATCTCATTTAAGATTCAGTATGCATCTTTTTTCTGTTAAAATAAAAATTTACTGTTATTTATGCTTGTTTACTTAAATATAAATTCTAAATATTAATTTTTTATATTTTTAAATATTTTATTTCCAATGATTTTATATAATTTTTGAGACTTTTTGATTTGTACCTAATTTGTTAATATGGGATTTTGTACTCCATCTTTTTAGTATCTTTAAATGTGAATTATCAAATAATTTATCTCATTTCTTTAAATCAATTCCTTGATTTGAATATGCAAGCATGAAAGTCAAATTCTTCTTTTGTGTGACTTTTATAACACATTTATTTGGAAATATAATAATATTGCTTCAATTTATCATATTTTAGGTTTAATACATATATTTATTAATATTAAATTACTATTTATCAATATTTATTCCATGTTTTTTGTAATTTGAATTATTCCAAAGGAGGGTTGAACAACACTAAATATGCATCATTGGACTCATCTTGATGACTCTACTCTTCTTTTTGTGTACTATATATAAAACTTCTTAATTTGTACTTAATTTGAGGATCAAGATGATTACTCATGATCTTCATTAGTACTTTTGATTGCAACTTTTGAAATAGTCAGATAAATTGTTTAGGATAATTACATTCTAAGATAGTTAGGAAACTGAATGCAACATCTCCAATCATTAAATATGGTATGAATTGAATTCTTTTGCAAAGCATACTAAAACCATAAAAATAAAAATATTAAAATTTTGCAAAAAATATTTAATTCGATAAACCTTCTCTAAATGAGTCTAACATTCTCTCCTTCATCTCGATTGGATCTCGATTAAAACTATTGCAAATTACAAAAACTAAAAACATAAATAATAAAAATAAATTAATACTTTAATATTAAGAAAATGAATATTTGCTAATATGAGTTAAACAAAAATAATATAATTTAGCAAAATTAAAGATATGCAGGGGTCATAAAAGAGAAGAATCAGATAACTCTTTGACCTAACCAAAGAAAAAAGTTTGAAAAAATATTAGATATAAATTTTTCAAAATGTTGCATTCCATAATTTTAATGAGATTGAGCATAACATTCTTGATCAATAAATTAGGTATAAATCAAAATGCATTTCAAAAAGTGCTAACTCCCTACAGATTAAAATTTTTAAAATATCAATAAAATATTTTAAAATGCAATCAATATTTAATTAGATAATGGTAGTCCAGCATAATTTAGTGAAGTTTTTTCATCTAAATCGGACATCTTTTTGATTTCTTTTAGTTATTGTATAAAAGAAGAACAAATATATTTTTAAATTATATTAGTGTTAAGTAAATATTTATTGAAGCTAAAAGAGATAAATTTAAGTATTTTATTATAACCAAATGAAAGATATAGAGGTCACATGATAGAAGATTTAGAGTTGCATTACAATTTAACCAAATAAAAAAAACACTTTGAAGGAATGAGATAAATTGTACTGGAAAATATATATTCTAAGATACTAAGAAGATTAAGTGAAATATCCTTAGTTGTCAAATTGGGTACCACTTGCACCATCTTGTAAAGCATTCCAAAACACCTAGAATCAATATTTAATACTATAAAACTAAATATTTAATTATGAATAGCTTAATGACATGAGTCTAATGACATTCTTTCACCTTGATTAGCCTTTATTTGGAATTATAATGAGTTAGAAAAGCCAAAAATCATAAATTGTAATCAATTTTTATTTCAATATTAAGGTAATAAGTGTTATAATAAAAATGAGATTATTTGTAACAAAGTAACACAAGAAAATAAATATTGTGAAAAGCTGACACGGTAGGAGATTTATAGTAACATATTAATATAATCTTAAGTAAATATGTACTAATAGTGGAACAAGTTAGATTGAAATAATATAATGTATGAAAATTAATGTGATGAAAAGCTCACACGATAAGAGATTTAGAGTAACATAGTAATATAACTTAAGTAAATATGTACTAATAGTGGAACGAGTTAGATTTAAATAATATAATGCTATCAAATAAAGAGATGTAATGCCAATAAGAGATGGTATTTGTGTTATGTTGAATATAACATAATCAAAGAAAACAATTTAAGAAATAAGATGCATATTAAGGGAATGTAATATTCCAAGACACAAAAGAGATTTAGTATAACAACCTTGATTATCAAATACGGTGTGAATCAAAATATATTTTAAATCTTATGAAAATCATAGAAAATCAACAATAAAAAACATAAAATTTTTTGTTTAATTAGAGTGAGGTCATCAAGATGAGTCCAACAACTCTAATTTTGTCTTGATCAAACATTGTTTTGACCTCAATTAGAATAAGTGTAAATAATAGTAATGATAATAATAAGGTTATACATGTTGAGCCTAATATCAATTTAATTAAAGTAGTGTAATATAAAAAAAATCTAAGAACATGATACTTAGATACTGAGAAATTAGAGTTTCACTGTAATATATTCAAATCAAGATGGAACTTTTGACAAAATGAAATAATTTATGCAATAGATTTACCTTCAAACATATAAAGGAGATCAACTGTAGCATTCTTAATCATGATATCAAGTATAAATTCAAATTGCTCATAAAGTTTTCCAACATTATAGAAAATAAAAGTTTTATATAACATAAAACAAAAATTTAATTCTAACAACGCTCATCGAGGCAAGTCCAACTATCCTTTTTCCATCCATATTGAACTTCATTTGAAATGGCAACAAATTACAAAAGTAAATGAACTTAAATAATAGTGAATTATTATTTTAATGTTAAGTAGATATATATGTCAAAGCTAAAAAGATATAAATTGAAGTAAATTAATATAACGAAATTAAAGCTATGTAATGGTCAATAGTAGAAGATTTAGAGTTGCAATATAATACAAGTAAATCCAAATAAAGAACATGAATGAATGTGTTAAATAATTCAAGAAATGTTTTATCTAAGATGCTAAACAGATCAAATGAAAGTTTATAACTAAATCAGGAGTGAATAAAAAAATCCCCGTAGTATGCCAAAATCATTGGAAATAAAATATATTAAAAAATAAAAATTAATATTTAATTGGATAAAGCTCATTATAATGATTCTAATGAGATTTGTTTCACCTCAATTATACCACTTGTGCAATTACTATGAATAAACCAAATAAATTACCATCAATAATAATAAATTGTTATTTTCATATTAAATAAAAGTATATTAAAGTAGATAGAAGTTAATTTGAAACAATGGTGCATAACTAAATAAAAAACATGTGGAGGTCACATGAGAAGAGAATTAGTGTTACATAACAATATAATAATTTTAAAGGAAAAACTCTAATAAAAAAGAAAAATTGTAATGCAATTTTGTTTTTCAAATTGAGTGTAATATGCTCATTCATGAAGTTATTTAAGGATCAAAATATCTAATAAAGCTTGAAGGGTCTTAAACAAAACTTATTAAAAAATATTTAATTAGATAGAGTTTGTTGAGATGGGTCCAATGACTTTTGTTTGATCTTTATTAGACCTCATTTGAAAGTATTTCAAATTATAAAAATAAATAAGAAAAATAATAATAAATTGCTATGTTAAAATTAAGAAAATAAATATTAAAGAAAAACAAAGATAAATTGAAGAAAATTAATATAATAAAATAAATGTAATAGAAAGGTCACACGATAAAGAGTTTTAAATTTACATTGTAAAATAATAAAATGAAAGTAAAAAATTTCAAGAACTAAAATTAATTATTTAGTAACATTATGGTCCATTGTTGCATGCAAATTGAGTGTAACATCCATATTTGTTAAATTAAATAGGAATTAAAAGTACTCAAAGGAAATGTTAAAGTACTAAAAAATAATATATCTAAAATAGAACATTGAATATTTATAAAGATTGTTGAGATCAGTTCAAAGACGTTAATTTTTTCCTAATCGAATGTTGTTCAAAATTTCTATGAATGCTATTAGAAAATAAACATAAATGATAATAAAATATGATTTTATTATTATGTAAAAATATATTAAAGTTGAAATGAGGTTGATTAAATTTGTATAGTATAACCAAATCAAAGTGAAATAACATGCACACCAGAAGAAATTTGAAGTTACATTATAATATAGAAAAAAGTTAAAATATGGTAAATTTGCCTAGAAAGTAGTAATCTAAGATACAAAAGAATTTGGGTCTTACATCCTCAATCATCATGTTATAGATGAAGTATAATTTCTTATAAAATGAGCAAAAATCATAGCTCCAAAAATATTTAAAGTCTACAAAAACAAATATTTAATTTGATAGTGCTAGTTGAGATGACTTTAATGAGCTTTCTTCTATCTCTATCAAACTTGATTTAGAATTCTTGTGAATTTTTTTTGTTAAATAAGAATTAATAATAATAAAGGATTATTGGGATATTACGTTATTGTATTACAAAGCTAAAATATGTTAAATTAAAGCAATGTAATATAAGAAAATCAAAATGATGTGATGGTCAAATGAGGGAATGCTAGATTTTTATGGTAAAAGTAGCAATTTAAGCAAAAAAATTAAAGAAAAATAATTTGAACAACAAAGTTCTGTTCGAATACTAACACGATCGACTTTAAAAGCCTCGGTCAACAACTTAGGGTACAAACAAATATACCTTATAAAGTGTCATAAAACAATTGAAAATAAAATTTATAAAAATATATAAATGTATTTTTTAACTGGATAGTATTTGTTGGGAAGAGTCTAGTGGTGCTTGGTTTGTCTTCAATGGACTTTGTTTAGAAATACAATAAATTATCAAAAAACATAAATACAAATAGTAATAAATTTTTTAATTTAATGTTGAATGAATTTATGTTATTGTTGGAATATGACAAATTGAAGCAATGTATTATAACTAAGTTAAAATGATGTAAAGGTCACACAAGGTTGGAATTTCAGCTTGATAGTTGTAAAACCTAAAGAAAGAAAACAATTTGGGGAAATAAGATAAGTAATTCAAGAAAGTTACATTCTAATCATGAGATAGTGTGATGTCCTTTATCATTAAGTAAGGTATGAGTTCAAAACTCATGTAAAGAATTCAAGAACATTAAGAAATAAAATACTTAAAAAAGATTGTTAAAATAAATATTTAATCAGATAGAGCTCATTAAGATGATCAAGATGACTTTTGTTTGGTCAGAATTGAACCTCAATTTTAATTACTATAATTTTTTAAAATTAAATCAATTTAAATTATAATAAATTATTATTTGAATATTATGTAAACAAACATTAAAGTTTAATTGATATAAAACAACACAATATAATATAACAAAACAAAAAAGTCATATAAGCTCACGTAATAAGACAAATATAACCAAATCAAAGAAAAATATTTAAAAAAAATATGACAAATATTAGTAGAACATTAAATTCAAAGATACTAAGAAGATGGACTACAATAGCCTCAATCATCAAATAAGGTATGAATGAAAATATTTCCTAAACTATTTTAAAAAACTAAGAAAGTGAAATATTTTAAAGTATAAAAAATAAATATTTAATTGGATAGTGTTCATTAAGATGAGTGCAAGAACATTGGTTTCATCTTCATTAGACCATGTTTTGAATTATTATTAATTACCAAATTCAATAAGTATAAATAATAACAAATTATTCTTTTGTTATTCAACAAATAAATATTAAAGATAAGATAAAAGAAATTTAAGAAATTGAATAGAATGAAATCAAACTAATATAATGCTCACATGTGTTAGAATTTCATAGTAATATAATCAAATTAAAGAAAACAAAATTGATGAAATGAACTTAATTATTTGTAAAAGTTGCATTCCATGATAGAAATGTAATCGAGTGTAATATCCTCTATTGTTAAATCAGTTACGAATAGAAATATCACCTAAAGCATAAAATAATAAAAATAATAAAATTTTTCAAGATTTAAAAATGAATATTTAAATTAAACAACATTTATTTCTTCTTGATCATACCTTGAATAGAAATATTGTAATTTACCAAGGAAAATAGATATAAATAATAATAAATTAACATTTGTATATTGAATTAATATATATTAAAGTTTAAATGAGATAAATTGAATTAATATAACATAACTAGATGAGAGGTCGAGCACCATAGGAGTACAATGAAAACTTTATAGTAATGAGTAATTCATATTCGAGAGAAGTATTCTAAGATGTTAAGGAAATCACGTGCAACATCCTAAATAATGAAATAAGATACGAGTAAGCATTTGCTATAAAGCTTGCCAAAACCCTAGAAAATAAAATATATAAAAAAGATTAAAAAATGAAAAATTGATGGGATAGAGCTCATCATGTAGAGACCAATGAGGTTTGCTGCATCTTTATGAGATGTCCTTTAGAATTAGTATTTTTTATCAAGGTTAATAAGAATTCATAACCAAATTAAAGCATTGTAAAGGTCACACAATAGTAGTGCTTGGGATACATATCAACACAACCAAATGGAATAAAGATATTTAAAGAATTATGATATGTAGTATGTGAAAGTTACATTCCTAGACACTAAAGTGATCAAGAAAACATCCTCCACTATAAAACTAAGTACTAATAATGAATATTTAATATGATAGAGTTCATTGAGATGAGTCCAATCAAATTGTTTTCATCTTTATCAGACTTAGTTTACTAATTTCTACTAGTTGCAAAAGTAAACAAGCATAAATATTAATAAATTATTATTTTAGAATTAAATAAATATATTTTTAAAATAAAATGAGTTAAATTGAAGTAATGTAACATAATCTTATAAAAGCAATGTAAAGTTAACATGAATGGAGATTTAGAGTTTCATTGTAATATAACAAAATCAAAGCAAAATATTTGATGAAATAAGATAAATTTGATAGCATTATTACATTCCATGGTACTAAGGAGTTTGGTTGCAACATCATCATTAAAAAAATCAAGTATGAAATGAAATATCTCATAAGGTGTATAAAGATAATATAAAATTTTTTAGAAATAAGAAAGTGAATAAATAGTTGGATCGATCTCAATTGGGGGAATCCAACAACATTTATTTCATCTAACTTAGATATGCTTAGATTTACAAAGAATAACCATAGTAAATTCTTAAACCACACATAACATATCATTTTAATATATGTGTTAATTACCTTAATATTATAATAATAAGAGTTTAAAAATAATTAGAAGACACTAACAACCTAATTAGGTAAGGAATGATCATAAAACATTCTCTATTTATTTTTTTTTCAAATCATTTAATTATTGAAGTCTAACTTATGAAACTACTATACGTTATAATTCAAATAGATAGAGTTTCCCCAAAAACTACTACTTCTTCCTTTGTTTAAGTGATTAATTAATAATAATAATCATAAGGGATAAAATATTTACATTGAGGACAAATCTAGAAATACAATTTCAAAATAATCAAACAAAATATACCCTAACATAACAAAATATTTCCTATTCAAAAGATATCATAGTTTCCAATGCCTCATGATATAACGACATCCATAACTTTATAATTAGTTCAAGAAGTGTTACTTATAAGCTACAAAAGTAATAGAGTTTATAAATGATATAAATATAAATACATATATTGATCCATCACCACAAATACAATCATCCACAAGTCCTTTATAATACATAAAATGTAATATCACAATTTTCTAAAAAAGAAGGTATGAAATGTAACAAAACCTAAAGTTTCTCTTCTCTTTGTGCTTTAGAAGTTTCGCCTATAATCTACATAAATAATAAGCTTGAATGCCTAATAACTAAATTTACAAATAAGCAATAAAATATGATAATAAGATAAATTATTAGAAAACAAATAAATAATATCAAGCAAGTTCTCATGATTATCTTCTAGAAATGTATATAAACTCAATTGGTAGAATCATGATATCAAGATTTAAAAAGTTAAAAAATCTTATAAGAGCATGTGATCAAATGATGGAGTTGCATAAAATAATGAACACATAAAATGATGCATAATTGTAGTTTGTAATATATTCATCCTTACATTTATTTGTCAATTATAATTTATCTTATTGATCTAAAATCAATATCCTTTTATGTATTAAAACTACTTTGATTCTAGTACTTTCTTAACTTTTTTAACCCATTATTATTTTGTATATATTTTATGACACTTATGAGATCCCAACTAATCTATAGCATATGAACATCAAGCACATTTTAAGCACACTTCATATCACATCGTCTAACTTCATATAATAGAGTATACACCCAGCCAATAGGAATATCAAATCATGTTTGCCTCATAGTGGATCTCATCTTTAGGCTAAAATTTCCAAAGAAAACAACATTTTCTTGCCCCAATTTCGATGCAAAAAACTAATAATTAATTCCTTTCAAGTTCTCTCAAAACAATGAGGAAAGAATTGGGAAGGTTGAATTTAATCATTGCATGTTCCCTTTTTAATAACCTAATAGTCACTGTGTTCTCCTCATCAAATCAAAGAGGGATGAAATTGTAATAGCTGCTCACAAGTTACCAATCTTAAGCAAAATAACTTTGTGTTAGTAAGACATGAGGATTAGGACTAAAATTGCAAAGGGGTTAGATGACAAAGTGATGGATTAGATGAAATAATGGTTCCTTTCTAATTTTAGAGACAATATACACTGGAGTTTCTTAAGTCAATCAAATGTTAGGTGGTGAGGAACAGAGGCCAAGAAATAAGTCGATGACATGCATGACAAAAAGGAAGAATAAACACTAATACTTGTTGGGATGACTAAAATTAAACGTGGCTTTTTTAGTTTTTATATTATTTCCATTTTTGATTAATGATTTAGGTATTATTAATAATTAATTTTTCTTTCATATTTTGTATTAAGTTCAATTAAATTTATTTTCACAATATAATTGCAACTTCATTTAACATGAGTGTCGATCTTCCATAAATAATTAAATTATGAATGTAAATGCAATGAGCATTTAGTTAATCTTTTGACACCTAATAAACAAAATCATATCTTCTAATTCTCTCCTAGAAAGCATTTGAAGCATCAATCTCCTTATCTTTTAGTAAGAATGTAACCTCAAGATCCTCATTTGTTAACTTCATCCCTTTTAATTTTTTCAATATGTTGTTGTTCATAGTGTTTCTTTCCACAAACTTAGATCTTCTAAAGATCAAGCCTTTCCCCTTAATATCTTCTTTTATAATTTCCTAAATACCCTTATGTTCAACCAATTTAGCTTGTAATAAAGAATTCAATTTTATACTTACATTAAGCATGTTCTATATTAATTCCTTCTATTTAGTTGCATTTGTCCCATTTGAAACAAAAATATTTGAGCACATCTCATTCAAGTTTTCTCCAATATGGTCCTGTTCACTATTTCAATATCTTACATTAAGTAGCACAAGTTCATGTTTCTTTCACATTTTGTAAATAATCTTAAGAGAATTCAAAGTGAACCTTAATTTCAATATTTCACAACTCTTTTCTATAGCGACGCCAGTATAGTACCTCAAATTTGTATCTTCAATTCCCTTTGGCTTCCTCAATCTTAGTTTAATAGCTTGCTTAAAAGGTTAAGAATATACTTCATCATATTCAAAACTATTTATTTTCCAAAACTTTTAGTTTAACAAACTATTCCATAATCAACATTTGATGCAAATATTTTAAAAATTAATTGTTGTTAATCTAAAAGTATGAAATAGCATAGATTGCAAGCAGATAACATAACTTGAGCACCTCATAAGTAAATCCTCCTTGTTATGAATGTAATTAACACGTTGGCCATACAAAATTATCCCTTCAATGTATGCATATAACTTAATTGGGTGAAGAACTTTGTTTTAGTAACACCAGCTACACTTCTATGTAATGATGAGTTTTGCTCATTTTTTATCAAAATAATATATTCAATTGGTATAGCCTCAATCTTTTCATTTCACTTTAAGCATCACCCTTCAATCACATTCTAAACAAATAATAATGCTAGTTAAAAATGCATTTATTCTTCTTTCTAATATATAATTTCTCTTATTTTAAACATGATGAAACTCAATAATATTTTAGTGATATCTCATGAAAACTATTTAAAAATTAGTAATTTTGATAACAAATATTCATCACTTCTAATTAACAAAATTCTTATTGTTTATTAGATCTCATTATTAAATTGTAAAATAGATAATCATTTTTTTCAAATCTCAATTCAATATCTATAAATATATGCCATATGAATGATTTGACCAACCTAAAATGGCAATTAAATCTTTCTCAACTTATCATCAGAATGCTCATCATAATTAAAAATCTTAAATGCATAATTTCGTAGTTTATGAACACATATAATAAGATAATATCCTAATATTTTAGTCCAACATTTTCTTTTACTAATAAAGTACCAAGAGTCTAACTTTCATAATGATAAAGAAAATGATAGCATATACAGAAACATAACAAAAAGATATTTAAAAAATACATAGCTATTATTAGTTCTATTACATTCAACACTTTCTAAGAAGAAAGATCAATAACATCAAGGATTATAGACTAATCAACATTAGCATTAAAAAGAATGATAATAGATGGATTACCTCTATCTAATCATAAAAGTAATGAAGGCATCATTGCTTCAAAGCTAACTTTAGCATAGTCTTTGGCTAAATGGCCATATTCTCTCGAAGTATAGCAATGCTTGAGTGCTCCTATAACAACCGAACAATTACCATGATGTAGTCTACTGCAATTAGTATAGTATGGCACTTTCTTTTTAAATGTCACAATAGAAGCAATGCCTAAACTAGTTTCTAATCTTTTATTGGTAAGTAGATGAAAACAAATATTCTTTTTTCCTCTTCCCCACACTACATGATTCTTAAAGATCTATTACTCTCACAATTTAGAACACTAAAATATTTTTTCTCAATTTTGTTAGACAAATTCTTTTTGCATAATTTTTTATGTTTAGCTCCTGCTTCAAAACTTTAATAAACATATAGGTTAAAGACTTTTAAAAAAGTTACATATAATGAAATATATGGATACAGCGTATGCAATATATCAGTGTCCTAACTCATTTACTCACAAAATTATGGGCATAAGCCTCACTCAAACAAGGGTATAAATAGTTATTAATTAAATTTCTCTAGATGATTAACTATCATCTATAGGCTATCGATTGCTCTGATACAATCTTATCACACCCTTCCCCACATGTCATTTTAATATTAGTCTTAATAAGTTTACAATTAGAATAATCAAATTTTAAACATAATTAGGTCACATTAAAAATCTTACTAGATGAGAAATGTTGATAAGACATACTCTAATTCTTATTTTGTTAATTCATCTGATTATTCAAGTCTTGTCAAAGAAATTGTTATACTGTAAAAATCATACAAAAAGTGTTTCCTCTAAAGGTAAATATGTTTTTTTAAACATATTAATAGTTGACACTAACAATCACATGAGATATATAACATTTACAATAATATCAAATCTACAAATAGAATTTTGAAGTAATCAAATCGACATAACACCTAAGAAATAAAATATTCATCTCCAAAAGATAACACTATTATCAATTCTTTATCATATAACACAATAAAAGAATTTAATAATAGTTCATGAATTGCTAACTAGAATCTAATGAAGTAGTTGAGCTTCTTTAAGGACAAATGCATAAACATGCACATTAATCACCTTAAATAACACCATTCACATGTCCTTTAAAATATATAAATAAAAAAAATTAAAATCTTCTAAAAATTAAGCTATCAAACTTAAGTGGACCTAACGTTTCCAATTTCTTGTTGCTTTATAAATTGGACTTATATTATAAGTACATAATGGGCTTAAATCCTAGTTGGTAAATTTGCATGTAAAGTACAATAAAAGAAAATAAGATAATATGATAAACTATTAAAAGGCAATAAAATAATATTTAAAAAGTTCTTATTATTGTCATCTAGAAATGTATATAAAGTGAATTGATAAAATCATGATATCAAGATTTAAGAAGATGTATAGCCATATAAGAGCATGTGAACTAATGGTAGAATTTTATAAAATAATCAACATATAAGGAGATACATAATTGCAGCTTGATGTTCATGCATGCACATCTCTCGATCCACTATAATTGATTTTATTTGTTTGAATTCCAATCTCTATATATGGTTTCCTTAAGGACTTTGATTCTTATCGATTTTATGGCACTCATTATTATGGTGTAGGTACTTGCCAATTGATTATTTTTCCACTGCTATATGGTCTCAATTCAACTATTTAGTTTGTACTTGAAGAAAACAACATATAAATCTCATATCATATCATCTAATATTGCTTCATATCTTATAAAAAAACTTACAAGAAAATCATATCATGTCTATCTAATAGTAGATCTTAGCTTTAAGTTGCTTCATTACATAACAAGGTACTTATCATACATCATATATAGTAGATCTCATTAAAGCTACTCAATCGAATTACAAGTGACTCTTCATATAACATATACTTATCAAAGTAGATTTAATCGAAAGCAACTAAATAATATAGGAATGAGTCCTGTCGCATCTCTAGTTGTTAGATACACAACAAGTAGCTTATCTTTTATCATATTATTATTGAAATGGATATCATCTCTATCTATTAGAAAGAAAAGCATGTAGGTCATCATATATCATCTAGGTCTAATGCAAGTGACACCATATCATAGTACATCATCATACCCCTACTCATATTAGTTGTAGATTATGAAAATCAGCGTTAATGTTATTGAATAAATATAAAAATTCTTATCTTTACTAATTCCAGCCATAATAAATCCATTTCTTACTAGTGACATCATCTGTAAAATCAACATTTTAAATCTTATATAGCCAAAATCATATCTGGTATTCATTTGTTCTCATATCATTAGCACTTATCTTTTATTATTTTTTAGTTTATTTTTATTCCTCATCTTTTTGTCTTTGCCTTTCTTATTCTTTTTTTAATATTTCAAATCACTAGTATCACTAAATTAATCAGCAATTTTGCTTAATCATTTTTCATTTTTCATATCATAATATGTAATAATGACGTAGAACATGAGCCAAAAAGAGGGATAATATGCCATAAAATTAAATTTTGAATAATCACAACAAAATAACATATTTCAAATATAATTATCTTAAATTTACATACCTACTCACATTGGTAAAATTCTTGCATTTACATTTCTTTTCATTTATATTGTAAATCGATGATTAAACATCAAATTAAAAAGAGTTACAATTCTCTTATTATTCAATATTAATTTTAGAAACACTACTAAACCTATAATCTTAATGTAACCTATTTATGCTGATTTTTTTATCAGATTGAGAAATCACACTAACAGCCTTGTACTATTTTGTAGGAAAAACATCCAAAGCTCCTCTTTTTATAATAAAAATTTTCTAATATTACTCAAAAAACTTTAAGCATCACTTAGTTCTTTTCATATACATCAGAAGTAAGAAAACATGCAATAACACAAATTATCCTTTCCTTATATCAAAAATTACAAGCATAACAGTCAATCATTATTTGTAGAGCTTCAATTTTTGAAATTTGTTACAAATCAAGACACTAATGAGGGCTTGTATGAAATTCTTCAATGTCAACTCCGATACAAATTAAAATTTTTCATAAAATATTTAAGAACCATAAAAAATAAAATATTTGAAAGGATTGTAACAAATATTTTATTAAATATAAGTCATCAACAAGACTCCAACCACATTTGTTTCATCATAATCTTACCTTAATTGGAATTATTGATAACTAAAAAAACAAACAGAGATAATAAAATAATACTTTTAATAATTAGATGTTGTAATAGAATTGAGATAAATTTAAACAACATAGTACAACAATATCATATTAATGAAAAGGTCACATGAGAGAGTATTTAGAGTAATATAAAAATATAAACTAATGGAAGCAAAAAAGATTTTAATAAATATGATAAACTATATGAGAAAGTTCTATTGAATGATACAATATAGATCAAGTGTAACATCCTTGATCATCGAGTTTGGTATGAATCAATGTGCCTCATAAAACATGTTATGATACTAGAAACAAAAATATTTTAAAATATATAAATAAATATGTAATCAAATAGACCTCATTAAGACAAGTCCAATCATGTTAATTTCACTTGTTTGGGCCCATTTTTGAATAACTACAAATTACAAGAGTAAGAAATCAAGGATAATAAACAAAATATCACTTTTAATATTAAGAAAATTTATATTTCAGCAAAGATATGATGAGTTGAAGCGAAGTAGTATGAACAATTTAATGTGATGTAAATGCTACATGATAAATGGCTTTAAGTTATGTAGTAATATAATGAAAGCAATATGAAAAAATTTTAAAATGAGATCAATTAAAGAGAAAATTTGTCCTATACATTTTTAAGAAGAACGAGCGCATATTCTCAGTCATCTAATCATGTCAAAATAAAAATATTTTATAAAATATGTCAAATATAATTAAAATGAAATATTTAAAACAATATTAAAAAATTATTTAAAAAATATTAAAAATATATTTAATTTGATAAAGTTGATCAAAGTGAGTACAACTATGTTTATTTCTATTCCATTAACCTATTTTTGAAAAATTGTGAATTAAAAAACTAAATAAATATAAATAGTAATCAATTATTATTTTTATATTAAATAAATATATATTAAAGTTGAAATAAGATAAATTGATGCAATGTAAAATAGTTAAATCAAAGTAATGTAAATGTCATATGAGAGAAGAATTATAGTTTGATGATAATATATCCAAATCAAAGAACAACATTTGAAGAAATAAAAAAAGTGTTCGAGAAAGTTACATTCCAAGACACTGAGGAGATCGAGTGTAATATCCTCGATCATCAAATCAACGAGAAATTTACATTCCAAGACACTAAGGCGATCGAGTGTAATATCCTCGATCATCAAATGAAACTCAAATTAAAATACTTTGTAAAACATTTGAAAAACCCTAAAAGCTAAAATATTTAAAAATATAAAAAATAAAAAATTAATCGGAAAGAAATTATTTAGATGACTCCAACGATGGCTGTTTTCTTTCATAAGACCTTATTTAAAATTTTTATTAATGAAAAAATTATTTAAATATATATAATAATATAATATTATTTCAAAATTAGGTAGATATATACTTGGGATTAAATGAGATAAATTGGAGTTGTGTAATACGATCAAATCAAAGTAATGCAAGTATCACACAAAAGGAGAATCATAATTTAATAAAAATATAACTAAGTTAAAGTGAAACATTTGAAGAAATTAGAGTTATTGTAATAGAATTTTCCACTTTAGGAGACTAAGGATATTGAGTCTAACGTATTTGATGATCAAACCTAGCGCAAAAAAAGTTTCTCCACAAAAATCCTAGAAACTAAACATTAACAATGACATTTGTTTTGTCTCGACCAAAGCTCATGATGGATTTTAGCAAATTGCAAAATTATCTAAGGAAAACTAATAATAAGCTATTATATTAATTCCAACAAAATTTATATTTAATGTAAAATCTAATAAGTTGAGGAAAAATTGTATAATCTACTTTATGGGATGTAAAAGTAACATGATAATGGATTTTGAGTTGCATAGTAATATTAGCAAATAAAATTAAAATTGGTTAAGAGATGAGCTAAAAATGGGGGAAACTAATACTCTAACATATTGAAGAGATCAAGTGCAACATTCTTAATAATCAAATTTGGTACAAATAAAAATATTTTGCAAAACATGCACAAACTTAAGAAAATCAAATATTAAAAAAATGAAAAAAAAATTTAATTATGTAGAGCCTATTGAGGTGAGTGCAATGATGTCTCTTTTGTTTACAAAAGACCTCATTTGAAAATATTATGAATTACCAAAACAAATCCAATGGACACATGTGTAGAGGATTATAATTTCCTAATAATATAACCAAGTGAAAGAGAAAGATTTGGAAAAATAAGATAAATTATGTAGTAAAATCTATTAAAAAACTAAGAAGATCGAGTGTAACGTCTTTGATTTCAAATGAAGCTTGAATTAAAATATCTCATAAAGTAAAAAAGAACTATGAAAATAAAATGTTTAAAAATAAAAAAATTTCATATTTAATTAATTATTGCCCCATTGGATTAGCCTAGAAATGTTTCTTTTGTATGAAGCAGATATCATTCGAAATTTTTGCATATTACCAAAAGAAAAAAGTATAAATAATGATAATTTATTATTTTTATACCTACTGAATATATAACAAAATTAAAATAAAATTAATTAAAATAATACAATAGAACCAAATCAAAGTGATGTGTTGGTGATATGAGAGAAGAATTACAATTTCATAAAACTGAAACAAAGTCAAAGTTAAAGATTTAAAGAAATTAGGAAAATTGTATGAAAAAGTTGCATTCTAAGTTACTACGAAGATCTAGTGTAACATTTATGATTGTCAAATCATGTATAAATAAAAATTACTAAGAAAGTTTGCCAACACTCAAAATAAATATTTAAAATTATAAAATTCAATATTTAATTGATTAGAGCTTGTCTTGATGAGTCTGATGCTACTTGCTTTAATAAATATATAATAATATATAATAATATTAAAAATGGGATGAAATGAAGTAGTATAATATAATAAAATCAAACTATTGAAAGCATTAAATGAGAGGATAGTTTGGCTTTAATAGTAATATAATTAAATCAAAGCAAGGAATTTTAAGGAATGACATCATTTACACAGAAAAGTTTCATTTCGAAACACTAAGAAAGTCAAGGGTAACATCCTTGACAATCGAATAATGCAAAAAATGAAATTACTCATATAACATGTTAACAATTAAAAAAATTAAAATATTTTAAAATTAAAAAACTGATAATTTAAAAGGATAGTGATTAAACATAAATAAAATAAAATTATCATTAATATTAAGAAAATATCTATTAACACATAAATGAGACAAATTGAAGTGATGTATTATAACAAAATTAAAGTGTGGTTAATGTCACAGGATTGGAGATTTAGAGAATAATTGAATTATTAAAAAATTAAAGTGAAAGATTTGAAGGAATGAGATTAATATAGTGAAAAACTATATTCTAAAATATTAAGAAAATTAAGTGTTATAGAAAAGTAATAAAAAATATTTAAAAATTTATAAATGAATTTTTATTTGATTTGTTCCAGTAAATTGAAATGGCTTGCATTTTGAGCCAAAACTCTCTCTAAGAAAAGCTTTCAAAAATATAAAAATGAATATTTAATTTTTTAAAACTCTTTAAGATGAGTCTAATGACCTTTTTTGTCTTGGTCAAATCTTTTTTTGAATTACTACAAAATATAATATAATAAAACCAAGGTGATGTAAAGCTCACACGAGTGGAAACTTAGAATTAATAAAAATATAACCAAATGAAAGTCTAAAATGAATCTTCAATCATGCGAGAACCTAGAATATTAAATATTTAAAAATATGAAAATTAATCTTTAATTGGATGGAGCATATCGAGTTAAGTCCAATGTTGTTTGTTTCACCTAGATTGGACCTCATTTCAAATTATTACAAATTACCATGTTAAATAATCACAAATAATAATAAGTTTTTTATATTAGCTAAATAAATATAATACAAAAATAATATAAATTGAAGCTTCATAACACAATGAAATAAAAGACATGAGAAGATTACCAGGGAGTGGATTTAAAGTTCTATGGTAAGATAGCCAAAAAAGTAAAGCATTTGAAGAAATAATATTAATTGTTAGGGAAACTTACATTCAAAGAAATGAAGGATATTTAATGTAACATCCTCAACCACTAAATTAAGTATAAATTGAAATTTCTCTTAAAACATCATAAAACTTAGAAAATAAATATTTAAAAATATAAAAATAATTATTTAATTATTTAAAACTTATTTAAATGGGACGACATCATTTGTTTTATGTCAATCATAGTTCATTTGGAGTTATTATGGATTACCATAGTAAATAATTATAAATAAAAAAAACTACTATTTCAATATTAAGTAAAAATATAGTAAAGTTGAAATAAGATAAATTTAAATTTTATAATACAACAAAATCAATGCAATGTAAAGTCGACATGTGAGGAGAGTGCAACATCTTTGATCATCGAAATGGTGTCAAATATAATCTCTAAGAAAATATGTTAGAAAAAAAAAATAAATTAAAAAAAAAATAAAAATTTTATTAGATAGAGCTCTTTGAAATGAGCCCATATAATTTTTTTTAACTCAATTAACCTCATTTGGATTTACAAAAAATTATTAAATAAATAATCATAAAAAATAATATGTTATTATTTTAATACGATCTAGATATATATAAGAATTTAAATGAGATAAATTAAATCAATGTAATATAACGAAATCAAAGAGATGCAAGTGATACATGAGAGGAAATTTGAAGTTACATTGTAATAAAGCAAATATAAAATACAAAGTTTGAAAAAAAGAGATAAATTTGAAAAGAAAGCATTATTCTAAGATATTAAAGGGATCTAGTGTGACATCCTCGATCACCAAATTACGTACAAATTGAAATGACATGTAAAGCATAAAAAAAACTAGATAATAAAATATTTAAAAATATAGAAATTGATATTTAATTGGAAAGAGCTCATCAAGATCTATCTAACATCATTTATTTCTACTTGATTAGAATTCATTTGGAGTTACTTTTAATTACCCTTATAAATTAGCTTTAATAATAATTTAAAACTTTTTTAATTTCTTCCTCTTCTTCTTTTTCTTCTTCGCCTCCTTCTTCATAGTAATATCACTAAATCAAAGCAAATCATTTTAACAAATGGAATAATTTGATTAGAAAAGTTGCATTCTAATACATTAACAAGGACAAGTTTAATTTCCTTAATAAACAAATCATCTGAGAATTAAAATGTGTAGTGAAGTGTGTAAAAACCTTAGTTAAATAGAATATTTAAAAATATATAAATGAATATATAATTGGATAGCATTAATTTAGAAGATCATATGCGCTTCATTTTTTCTTGATCACGACTCATTTGGAGTTATTGTGAATTATAAAAGCATAAAAAATAAATATTAATAAATTATTATTTTGGTATTAAGCCAATGTATAGTAAAGCTCAAATGAGATAAACAAAAATAATGTAATATAATCAAAGCAAAGTGTTGTTAACATCAGAGGAGAGAAGAAATAAAATTGCATAGTGATGTAACCAAATTAAAGCATAAAATTTGAAGAAAATATACAAATCTTATCAGAAAATAGCAATCCAAATTTTTAAGAAGATTGCGCAAAAGATGCATGATAGTCAATTAAGTATGAATCAAAATGTCTTATTAAAATTGTGAAAATCATAAAAATTTTTAAAATAAAAATTAAATATTTATTTCGATAATGTTTTTTAGAGGAATTTAACGATACTTATTTCAGCTCGGTTGGACATCATTTAAAAATTTCTTTAAATTACAATAGGCAATAAGCATAATTATCAATAAAATATTATTTTAATATTAATTAAATATAAAAGAAAGCAGAATTACTACTTATTGAGGAAGTATAATATAAGCAAATCGAAGAAAAAAGTTTGATGAAATGATATAAATTATATAAGAGAGTTGCATTCAAAGATACTAACGATCGAGCAAACATCCATGATTGACAAATTAGGTACAAATCAAAATGTTTCATAAACAATGTCAATGTCATAGAAAATAAAAGATTTACAAATATTAAAAAAATATATTCACTTGGATAAAGGTTATTAAGATGACTCGAACAATGTTTTTCCTACTCAATTGTACCATTTTTGAAATTACTACAAACTAGTAAAGTAAATAAGAATAAATAATAATAAATTTTTATTTTAATATCAAGTAAATATCTATTATAGTTGAAATGTGATAAATTGAAATAATATATTATAAAAAACTAAAGTGATGTACAGGTCATAATAGAAGAACTTTGGAGTTAATTAGTAACATTACCAAATAAATGAAATTAATTTGAAATAAGATAGATTATATAGAATAGTTGCATTCTAAGATTCTATGGAGATCAAGTGTAGCATCCTCTATCATTAAATTAAAATATCTCTAAGATCATGCCAAAACCTTAAAAAAAGTTTTAATTTAATTTTGTAATTCCAAGTAATTTAAAACAAGGTCTAATGAAGAAAAAACAAACATAGGTCGACTATTCTTGATGACCTCAATCAATTAAATAACCCTTTTTACTTTTATAATTTTTTTCATTCCATTGTTTTGGCATATTTATAAACAATTTTTATTTTTACCGAATCTAATGATCAAGGATGTTACGCTCAATTTCCTTATTATCTTGGAATGCAATTTTTTTGTTCAATTTGTAGCATTTCATCAAATGTTTTTCTTTGAGATAATTATATTACATTGACTCAATTTATATCATTTCAACTTTTGTTACATAAATACTTGTTATTAAAATAATTATTTTTTATTATTTATGCTTATTTATTTGATAATTCATTGATATTCTAATCAAAGTTTGATTCATATGAAACAAACATCATTAGACATTTCTCGACGAGCTCTATCTAATAAAATATTCATTGTAAAATTTGTGAATATGTTATTTTCTAGAGTTTATGCATGCTTTATGGGATATTTTACTATGTACATTATTTAATGATCAAGGTTATTGTTCTTGATTTCCTTAGCATCATGGAATATAAATTTTCCTATGTAACTATACATCACCTCTCATATTACCTTTGCATCATTTTGATTTGGTTATATTACCTAATTTTAAGTTTTCATATTTTCAAATTAATTTATATTTTTTAAAATTTATAATGATAATCACTTATTTTTTTACTTATTTGTTTTTATAATTCATAATAATTATGAAAGAGGGCCAATCAAGACAAAGCTAATGTCTATGGACTTGTCTCGATGAGTTCTATGAAAATTTATATTTATTTTTATGTTTTTAATTTTTTTTAATATTTTTACTTATTTTTTGATGATTAAGGATGTTACATTTAATCTTCTTTATATCTTAGAATCACGACACTACATCAAAATTTATCTCATTATTTTCAAATTTTTATTTTTTATTTTATATATTATTTTATTTTGTTACTTCAATTTATATAAATTTAGTTTTAATATTTTTTAATTAATATTGAAATTTTTATTTATTATTACTTATCCTTAGCTTCAAAAGCAATTCACTATAATTCTATGTGGTGTTTGATGTGGGCAAAATAGACATCGTTGGTAGGTTTTACTATGAAATTTTGTTTGTCACCAAATTTTATAGTTGAGGATGTTACATTACATCTCTTTAGTATCATAGAATGTAGCATTCGTTTCCTCTTTAATGCATGCCACATTTTCTATCAACCTAGTTATCTTAGCTTTGCCACAAAATTGATGGTCATAAAAGCCTTGAAAAACATATGCATTAGTGAATAACTTCAATATTTCTCAACTAGTAAAATCCTTAATCATTTGATGGAAGCTTTTGCTTAAATAGGAGTGTGTACCTCATTTATTTGCTAAGTTTGAGAAATTCCTTACAAGTAGGCTTTATAAAAGTTCACTAACAATCTTATGGCTATGGATGGACATTTGTTGTGAGTGGGACCATTTTTGAAGCTTTCAAGAAGTTTATCAATGTGTATATTACACATTTTGTTGTTAAACCAAGATATTGCACCTACCAAATCATTTGTTTAATATACATTGTGATACGAAAAGGTGAACATCTTTAAGTTTTAAAGGAAATATCTCTTAACATATCGAGTTAGAGACAAACTTTGAAGATATATCAACATATTGCATGAAGAGTTTAGAACATATAATACATAACTTCTGGGTAGAAACATACCCTTCTTCATTATAATGAATGGAGATACATTACAAACTCCTGATGTCTAATTGTTCTACACCAAAATAATAGTGATATGACAAATAAAAATAATTTTCCCTAATTAATGCATGAACACTAAGTTTTTTGTGTTATTAAATATATGAGCTATTACCCTTTTAAAATTATTTAGATAAGCTAGTTATATAGTTTCTTCAAAAATTAATGTATTTGAAGGTCTACTATTAATATAAGTACATGTGATAGTTAAAAAACACAAGGCATAATATGTTGCTAATGGATGGAGAAAAAAAAATAAAAATAATCATAATAAACTAAGTGTCACCATGTTAGGTAAAATAATTAAACTTATTTCTTTTTATTAGGTTAATATCTTCTAGCAATATTTGACTTCAATGATATTTTATGCTGGCAATAATAGAGATTGGTAAGCCATTCAATTGTAGGCAATCAGTTGAGGACAATTCAAACCTTTTAACAAAGACAGATTTATCGAATTTGGAATTTGAGGCCTTGCCATGGACTTGGTGCAAGAATAAGGAGGTGAAAGCTATAATCTAGGTGAGTCTTACTACAGTGTTAATGAACTTTGAATGACTCATTGGATTTTTGAGCAATGCCTTAGTTCATTTGTTTGCATCAATTCAAGTCATTTTGTACAAGTTCTTTAGTTTAGTGATTAGAGTTTAGGATGTACAACAACAACCTAAAATTTAAGTGATGTTTAGTTAACATTGGAAAAAATCAAATAGGTTCTTGCTTAAGATTATAGAAGACAAATTTGGAGCCTTGGTTCTATCTTCACCCAAAAGTGTGCCCATTACTTTGGAGCACTTAGTCCTGGTAGTTTAGAGCAAATGTGTAGCATTTTAATGACAATAAATTTAAAGGGAGTTACTAATTTCTAGGGATTAAGGGACAAGTGAGGTATTTAACAGGGGAGGACCATCGAAGGTTATAGATTACTAACAAATTATAACACCTACCTTGTATGTTTGGAGTTTTGGAGTTTTGGAGTTGGCAACACCCCAAGGATAGGTTTTAATCTAAAAAGTAATAGGAACATGGCTAACTATGGCCAATCTAGTACTATGAAGGGGTTGAAAAATAGGATTAGTATCTGACATGATGGGGATAATATTTATATTGATATTGCTCAAGAGACTTTTGGCAAGCCTCCTTATCACTTCACCATGAACTGGTGTCCATCTTAAATAAACTCCAAAACATTAGCTCCCGCACTCCTCATATACACGCAGACACATGTGATGTGTAAGCCTTAATTTCCTTTTTAAGTAGAGAGTTGATGGCACACCTTTACTAATGGCAAGGTGCTTGTTTTCTTTTCTCTAAGGGAAAACAAACTTTAGGTTTGTATAAAGAAACATGATACTTCTTTAAAAGTTGCTAAGACTTTTGATATAAAATGCTATTGATGGATAATCATGCTAGTGATGCTCGTCCACTAGTGAGTGAATTTGCCTCAATGGTTTTGACCTAATAGCTATAATTTGCACTTGTAATAAAGAGGAAATTCCATTAGATCCAAGCCTACTAAAACTTCTATCAAGGTTGTCATCTATTGCCACATAACTATATCCTCTAGTCGATGTTTTTGTCTCCTTATTTCCATATGACACAAGATAATGGAAGGAAAGTTCCTAAACATAAAACCCTGTCCTTTAGATCATCTATATTCTTGACTACTATATGGATGATGTTAAACTGCAAGCAATAACTATTATAAATAGAATTCAAGAGATTTCTTTTATTCTTATTGCTTATTTCCGTAATTATGAGCACTTGGTTAGTGGGGGTAAGTTGCCATTCTTCTTTAGTATAACAAATGCAATGTTTCTCCAATAGACGACTATTGGATACCTGAGGTACCAAAAAAGATTTCAAGTAAACACTTGGGGATTCTACTCTAGTTTAGTCATTATTTCCTTATAGATGTTAACCAAATCACTAAGATTACTAGGGATATAATCTTTTCTGTGGGTTTGGAGCTTTCTTAATAGTTAAACAAGTTGTTTCCATCAATTATGTGCTGACCTCCCTTACTATCTATGACATGTATCACAAGTGCATTTTGGGAAACATCCTAATGAACATTGATTGGGAACATACTAATGAACATTGAGCAAAAGATTCATTCTTTTCTCTACAGAAGGGTTTTATTGATTCATGTCATTCACTAAATAGCTAACGAGAGGGTGTCACAATGCATGCACCACCACAAACGTCTGGGAGTAGAGGAATGTTTTTTTGATTGAAACTCCTTTAAAGACCATTAGAAATGATGGCACAATTATTAGATAGTGTCAAGGTTCTATAATAGTTTAACAAATGAGACACTTTGTTTGTATGAGAAACCACTACATCTAGAAATCGATCTTCATAAATGGCACAAAAAATGGAAGATGGTATTGTTTGGCTTACTAGCTTTGTTACGAGTTGCACCTTGATGTACCATTCAAGGGCAAGGCATCATTTATGCAGTTGACCTACTACAATCAACATGGGTGTTGGTAGCTCTAATGATGTTGATAGTCTAATCAATGATTATTGGATAAAATGGCAACTTTGAATATTGCTTGGGACATTATGTCATAGATTAGATAACAAAGCTTCCATTAGGTTCTCTATATAGTATACAAGATGCTTGTTTGATGCACAAAGACAACCTTTATGATGTTTTGAAGGTCTCTCCTTTATGGGAGAAGAGAACCCTAATAATTATTATTTGAAGAATTGACCTTAGTAAATCTTTACTATCAACCTTTAGAATGTATACTTGGGAGTTGTTCCAAACTTTTCCTAGTTGAAGCAATGGGGGCTTGCTAAACTCATTGTCGATGGAGCCATGCATATGAGAGTTTGTAGGATGCTTTCTTTTCTTGCATGATTTCTTCTTTAACAAGTTTTCATCGCTTGTAAGTTGGCATAGTAGGCACTTCATCTACTTAACGAATCTTTGTATATACCAAAGATAATAAAAGCCTTCATTGATCTTCTTCTTGGTGTTGCAATAAAGGCAATTATATATGAGCTCAATGCTAAACTTCTTGCTACTTGGCAATGAAGTTTATTCGCATTATTTGTATGTATTCTTTGAATCACAAAGTTACTTATCTATATGAGGCTGCTAATGTGGCGAAAAGATTTTTATCTCAAAAGGATTTCTGGAACATTTTTCTTAGAAGTTGGAATGTCCCTCCCAATTGACATTTTAGTAATCCTCACAAAATATCATGCTTTTATGCTTGTTTATGATTGAGAAATATAAATAGTGTTTTATCAAAGAAATAATTCTCAAATGGGTAGAAAATAAGTTATAATGTTTCTGCATTGTGACCTTTTATTACATGATTACAAAGGAAAATAACTACAAAAATTAGGAATGTTCACAATATTGTAGCAATGATGACAAAAGAACACATAAATTGCACAAATAGGGCTTTAAAAGACAATTAGAGCCCTCTTTAATATTTTAGGATTTAGACATAGCTTAACAATAGGGCTTTGACTAGTTACAAAATTAAAAAAAAAATAAGAGTTCTCATAAAAAAGTTATGATCGACTTTGTTTCCTTTGAATGATGGGTTTTGTTGTCATAGGAAGACAATCAATGGTTTTTTGAATTTCAAAAGATTTTATCTACAAAGAACAACTAATTTGAGAAAGTTACAAAAAGGTATAGTAAGGGATAGATTGCATTTTAATTTATTCTTATGAGAGTCAAAGAGCAGGACTATTCTTGTAATCATCATTAAGATAAGAGCTCTTCATATATCTCTAATTCTAGTTAAACAATTAGCCTTATGGAACTTCTGGTCAACCACCTCTACTTCAAACTACTAATCATGAATGACATAGTTGTCAACATGTTTTTCTATTGAATAGCTTCCTACCATTAAATTTTTGCTACCAAGTGAGATATTTGTGAGAAATGAAGATATTATGAATCAACTGAAGGAAATATGGCAAGTTGATAACCTAAAAAATTTCCTAGTCATCTTCTATACCAATGGTAGTGTTTAAAATCCACAAATGGTATGGAGAGGAAGAGATTCAAGTCAAGCATTTGGTCTGAGTCAGCAAAGAGGGGATGTAACAAGTAGGTAATTCACTCATACTTTTATATTCTAATTGATGAATAATAAGAAGCAGAGAGATAACAAGGAGATAAGGGTGATTCTTGCGGATATTAAAATGGAGAGGTGACTATACCTTAGATGGTGCAAATTGAATTTACTTGGGGATAATGAGTGAGAAGAAGAGAGTACTATTGAGGATGAGTGTAATGTGCTAAAAAGTTTTGCGAAAGCATTTTTGATGATTATGATTTTTTTAATTTGAATGTTCAATAAGAAAATAAACGATTTACTAGATATAATTATTATGCACAAAAGCATCTAATCTTAACCCTTTACATTAACACTTTCCATTTTCACTCACTTACTCAGTTGAGTGTCGATAGCCACACTTGAAACCTTAATCATTGTTTTATTGTTATTTAAAAATCATTGTCGTTGAAAAGGAAGTGAGGAGTCTTATTGATTTTTTCATCAATATGGTCATTTATTACACTTAAATGATTCATTTATTTTCTTTCTTGTCTCCATATTCAAATCACATAATTGTTATAGTCTTTGAGCCTAATGTTGATCATCTCCTTTAAATAGTGTGGGAGCATCAACAATCTTTCTGAAGAAAAGGGCACAAAATAACAACCATTATAGAGAGAAAGAAAGAGACTATATGTTGATTATAAGTTGTATTTTTGGTAGGGTTGCTGTATACAACTTCAAGAGATATCTTATGTAATGTTTTATGATTCCAACTAAAAAGAATTGTTTATGTTCTATTTTTTATAGTTATTCATAGAACAAGTTAATGAGTTAATTTAATATAAAATTAAGTTAATATTGATATTTTGTTGGTGAACAAAACATAACATGCAAAATATGAAAATTATTAATGACAATGTATTTAACAATTCATGTCCTTCTACAAATATTTGTCATAAAGGTAAGATTTTTTATGACTAAGGTGAGTTAGTTCCCTTAGTAGCTACTAGGAGGAGTCGATTCTTTTGGTTGTTAAAATGACATTAAAATTTTTGTGAGTGCATTCCCCATATCACTACTAGGACGTGTTTGCTCTAAGATAGTTTATGACAATAGTTATGATGAAATTAGGACTTGTTGACTTGCCCAATTGTCATTATGGTGAATTAGTAGTTATGGTGAAAATGATAGCATAACATTGGATGAGTTAATTCCCCTAAGGTATGAGGTGAGTTGGTTACCTGAATGGAGAACTGAGATAAATTGAAGAAAAATAATATAACCAAATAAAACAAAAGGCTTTATAAAATTGAAATAAATTTCTTGGAGACTTCTACTAAAAAATACTAAGATTTAGTGCAACTTGTTTGATGGTCAAAAAAGGCATGATATGAATGCTATCATAATGCATACAAAAATTTTAGAAAACGTTTTTTTAAAAAATGAATTCTTAATTACATAGGGCTCATCAAGATGATTCTAATAAATAAAAAAAAATTATTATTTTAAAATTTCATAAACATATCATGAAACTCAAATGACACAAATTAAAGAAATATGATATAGCCAAAAGACAGACATGCAAAAGCCATGTGAGAGGAGGCTTAAACTTAGATAGAAAGTTTATCAAATAAAACAAAAATATTTTCAAAAAATATTGAAATTGTACAGAAGAAAATAATTCCAAGATACTAAAGAGATTGAGTATAGTATCCTTGATTATCAAATCTAGTATGAATCAAAATAACTCTTAAAGCACACCAAAACTTAAGAAAGTAAAACATTTAAAACTGCAAAAGGAATATTTGATTGGATAGGGAACATCGAGCCTAATCCAATAATGTTTATCTCATCTTATTAAACCGCATATGAAAATTAATACAAATTACCAAATTTAAAATGCATAAATGTTAATAAATTTTAATGTTAATAATAAGTACATATGTATTTAAGCTAAAAATGAGACAATTAAAGCATTGTAATATAGTAAAATACAAAGCAATCTAATGCTCACACAAGATAAGATTTAATGTAACGTAGTAATATAATCAAATTGAAGCAAAGCATTTGAAGAAATTTGATAAATCACAAAAAAATATTACATTCCAAGGTAGAAAAGGATCAAGTGTAAAATCATAAATTGTCAAATTATGCATGAATCAGTATATCTCATAAAATGTTGTAAATATTAAAAACCAAAAAAATTTAAATATAAAAAAATGAATATTTAGTTAGATAAAATTATTAAGATGAGTTCAATGACAACTATTTTGTCTTGTTTGGATCTAATTTAGAGTTACTATGAATTATCAAAATAAATAAGCACAAATAATAATAACTTATTATTTTAATACTAAGCTAACCAATATTAAATATGAAATAAGACAAATAGAAATAACATAGTATAACCAAAACAAATACATGTTAAGGTCACATGAGAGTAGATAAAAATTATGTAGTAATATAACAAAGTCAAGACCTAAGACTTCAAGCAATGATATAAATTGTTGGGTAAATCTCTATTCTAAAAATAAATAATCATGAATAATAACAAATTAAATTTATTTTGTATGACCAAATCAAAATGGTTGAATGGTCACATGGGAGAAGATTTTGAGTTTGACTACAATATAATAAAATGAAAACTATAGTTTTGATTAAAATCAGAAAAATTGGGTGGTAAATTTTCATTACAAGTTTCTTAGGAGATCTATTGTAATATCATCGAGCATCAAATCTTTTATGCATGAATATTATTTGCAAAGCATGTAAAAAAACCAAAAATAATATTATTTAATAAATATAAAAAAAGAATATTGAATTGGATATGGCTCATTAAGACAAGTGCATTGATGATTGTTTCATCTCGATTGAAACTCATTTGGAATTATTGTAAATTAACAAAATTATTTTGCATAAATAAAAGTAAAAAATATTAATGTTAAAGTGAGATTAATTAACCCAAATGTAATATAATCAATTCAAAATGATGTGAAGCTCACATAAAAGGACTTTTAGAATAGCTTAGTGATATAACCAAATTGAACAAAAAAATTTGAAGAAATGTGATAACTTATTTGTGATAGTTACTTTCCAAGATACAAAGAAGATCATGTATAACATCTTCAATCATCAAATGATGCATGAATTAAATTAATTATAAAGTGTCCCAAAACATAGAAAATAATTTTTTATTATATTGGAATGAAAACTTAATTGGATATAGTTTATTTAGTCAATATAGTTCCATTTGTTTAACCTTAATCACATTTTGTTTTGAATTTCTATCAATGACAAAATTAAATAAGCTTTAATAATGATAAATTATTATTTTCTTATTAGGTGAGTATATATTAAAAGAAAAATGATATAAATTCAAGCAATGTAATATACATGAATAAAACACTTAATTGTTGCACTAGAGGACAGGTAGAGTTAGCAAGGAATATAACCAAATGAGAGCTATTAATTTAAAAAAAAAGAAAAATTATTAAAGTTGCATTCAAGGACATTATGGGTATGGAGAGTAACTTTCCTGAACATCTAATCAACTATAAATAAAAATGTCTAGAAAAATAGGTTAATTGATTAGAAATAACTTATTTAAAAATATAAATAAATTTTTAATTAAATAGGGCTTGATGAGATAAGTTTGACTTCATTTGTTTAGCCTTTATCAAACCTCATTTTAGAATAAAAAGAAATAATAATAATAAATAAATGTAAATGGCATTAAATTATTTTTTTTAAACATGAAGGAAATTATATTAAAGCTAAAAGCGTATAAATTTAAGTGGTATAATTTAACCAAATAGAAGAGATGTCAAGGTCACATGTTAGAAGAATTAGAGTTTTATATTAATAAAATCAAAAAAGTCAAAAAATAAAAAATGAGTCATACTACATGGAAAAATTCCATTCCAAGATCGTTAGGAGATCTAATGTAATATCCATGATTGTTAAATCATCTAGAAAATGAAAAGTCTAGTAAAGCATGACAAAATAGTAAATAATTAAACTTTAAAAAAATACAAAAATGTATACTTGATTGAATAAAGCTGATCGTGCTGGGTATGAGGATTTTTTTTTCTCGAATAGATTTTTTTTATTTAATGTAAATTATCAAAGTAAATGAACATAAATAATAGCAAACTACTTTTTCAATATTTTGTAAATATATGTTAAAGCTAAAACAAAGTATATTAAAGTAATATAACATAACAAAATAACAACGATGTAGAGTTCATATGTGACACGATTTCAAGTTGCAAAATAGTGTAAACAAATGAGAGCAAAACATTTGAAAAAATTAGTTAAGTTTTAAAGGAAGGTTTCATTTTAAGGTATTAAGGAGTGCGATTTTAACGTTCTTGACAATGAAATCATGTGCAAATAGAAGTGCCATGTAAAGATCATCATAAACTTAGGAGACAAAATTTTAAAATATAGTAGTATATTTTCCATTCATCAGTGGAGAAGAGTTTGTTGACGTGTGTTTGTTCTCAATGGACCTCGATTGGAATTCTTATGACGGGTAAAAGTAAATTAAAATAAATAATAATAAATTATTACTCTTGCATGATATAAAAATAAAATAAAGTCAGTTTGACATAAATTAAAGCAATGTAATATAAATAAGTAAATGTCATATAAATGTCACACAAGTGGAGAATTAGAGTTTCATAGTAACACACAAAAATTCAAGAGAGACTTTTACACAAATTATGTAATATATAGGAGAAAGTTGCATTTGAAGGTGGTAAAGAGTTTAATTGTAATATCCTTGACCATTATCAACGTACTGTATAAAATGTGCCAAATCCCTACAAAAGAGATAAATTGATGTGTTGTAATTTAACCAAATTGAAGAAATATAAAAGTTACATGACATGACTTACAGAGTTACAAGCGACATAAAGATATCAAAGAGAAAATTTTAAACAAATGACACAAAACAAACCAGAAAAATTATAGAAATGAATATTAAATTTGAAGGAGCTCATCAAAATTACACAAACTATGTTTCTTATACACCAAATCTTGTTTGAGGATATTTTTGTCTCAAAATAATATAACCAAATAAATTTTGAACAATTGAATAAATGATTTTTATTATAAAGGAATGATGCAATTATATTTATTAAGTTTATTTAGTGTACCATCCTTGATCATTTAATAAGGTATGAGTAAAATTGTCCCTTAAAATATGCAAAAATTCAAGAAAATAAATTTTCTAAAAAATAGAAAAGTTTCTTATTTATTGGCATAGAGAATATTGAGATGTTTTTAACATTGTTTTTTTGTCTTTGCAAGTCATGAATTGTAATAACAACAAATTAAAAATAAATGGGAATAAATAAAATAACTTAATATTTTAAAATTAAACAAAAATATATTAAAGCTAAAAGAAAAGAAATTAAACAAGTGTAATACAAAAAAATCATAGAGATATAAAGGTCATATTATAAGTCTTATAGTCACATTATAATATAATAGAAATTTAAAGAGAAAAATTGAATAAACAGATACATTTTTTTTGGAAAGCTTCATTAAATGATAATTAGTTGATAAAGTGTAACGTCCTCGATGGTCCAATTTGTTAAGAATGAAAATGATTGGTAAATAGGTTAAAAGCTTTGGCAAATAAAACATCTAAAAATATGAATGTGATTATTTAATTTGATAGAGCTCATTGAGACTAGTCTTATGATATTTTTTGTCTCTATAAAAACACATTTGGAATAGCCTTAAATAACCAAAGTAAATTAGTAAAAATAGTACTAAATTGTTATTTTTAAAATTAAAAATAAAAAGTTTATAAATAAAAAAATTAATATTTACCATTTGTCCAGTAATGTTTATCTCATCTCCATTAAACCATGTTTTAAATTATGAAGAATTTCCAAATAAATAATAAATAATTAATAGCAAATTATTATATTAAAATCAAGAAAAATATATATTAAAATTGAACTAAGATAAATTGAAGTAAAGTAATATCACCAAATCAAAGCGATGTGAATGACTCAAGGGAGAAGATTTAGAGTTCTACAGTAATATGGTTAAATAAAAGTGATAAAAATGAACAATTGAAATAAATTACATGAAAAATTGGCATTCTAAGATACTAAGGTAATCGAGCATAATATCTTACATTGTCAATTCAAGTACAAATAAAAATAAATTGTAAAGAATGACAAAAACATAAAAAATTAAATATTTATTAATACAAAAATACAAATTTAGTTAAGTAGAGCTCACCAAGATGAGTCTAATGACCTTTCTTTCTTAATCAAGGAACATTTGGAATTACCATGATTTACCAAAGTATATAAATAGAAATAATTTAAAATTAATTTTTAAATATAATCCAAGAAGTATAATAATGTTGATAAGAGATAGATTGAACTAAACTAATACAACTAAATCAATGTAATGTAAAGGTCAAATGCACAACTTAAGCTTCATAGTAACTCACCCAAATTAAAAAAATTGTAGAAATAAGATAAATTACATGAGAGTGTTGTAATAAATGATACTAAGTTGATTGAGCATAATAGCCATGATTGTCAAATTAGGTACTTAAGAAATTGACTAGTAAAGAACGGAATAATATACTTGAAAATTTTTTTAATAATATAATAATATTTAATTTGATAGTTCTCATAAAGATGAGTGGAACAATATTTAAATTTATAAAGCTCATCGAGACCCATTTGTTGCACTTGATTGGACATCGTTTTGAATTACTACAATATATCAAAGCAAATAAGCATAAATAGTAATATGTTTTTTGCTTTAAGTTTAAGAAAAAATATATTAATCTTGAGTTTAGATAAATTGAAGCAATGTATTTAAATAAAATTGAAGTGATTTGAGGGTGACACAAAGGGGTATTTAGAGTTATATTATAATACAAAAAAATCAAGTACTGATTGAAATCTCCCATTAAGCATGCCAAAGTCCATTAACCTAAAATATTTGAGAACATAAGAAATTATTTATTTATTGGATAGAGGTCTTATGGATTAGTTAAATGATAATTGTTTCATCCTAAATAAACCTCATTTGGAAATGCTACGAATTACATATTCATATATGTATAAATAATAACAAATTATTATTTTAATATTAAGTAAACATAACATGAAATTGAAATCAGATAAAATGATGAAATGTTATGTTACAAAATCAAAGTAATGTAATTGGATGCATGAGTAAACATTTGTTGTTACATCGTTATTTAAAAAAATCAAAGAGAAATACTTGGAAAATTTATAAATAATTAATCTTTCTAAATAACTAATTATAAAATAATTTATTTTATAATAATAAAATATTATTAAAAATAAAAAAATTTATAAATTCAAGTTATTTAATATAATAAAACTAAAGCCATGCAAGGTCACACGAGAGTAGTTTTAGTGTAAAATAATAGTATAAAAAACCAAATTAAAAATTTTGAAGTAATTGAGTAAATTTTATGAAAATGTTCTATTCTGCGAAACTAAAGATGTCACCTGTAAAATATGAAAAACAAATATAGAAAAAAATATTAAATTAGATTGAGCATGTTTAAAAGAATAAAATGGCATTTGTTTCCCTCAAATCATACCTCATATGTAATTACAACAATTTGATAAAATAAATGAGCATAAAATATGATAAATTATTAACTGATTGTTATGAAAATATATTTTAAAGCAAAAACTTGAAAAATTGAAACAATATATCATAACAAAATCAATACAATGTAAATGTCAAACAATAAATGATTTAAAATTATCTAGTAATATATGGAAATTAAAGCAAAATTTTGTAGAATGAGATAAAATGAATGAGAAAGTAGCATTACAAGATACTAAGGTGATCAAGTGTTAATTATTTCAGTACCAAATTAGGTATTCAAAATGTCTTGTGAATAATGGAAAACTATAGAATATTAAATATTTATAAATATATAAAAAGATTATTTAGTTTGATAGAACTTATTATGATAAGTCCAATGATATTTTGTTTGTCTCGATCAATCATCGTTTGGAATTATTGCGAATTACATATGGAAATAAACATTAATAACTTTTTTAATTTGAAGTAAATATTTTTTAAAGCTAAAATTTGATAAACTAAACAAATGTAATGTAAGCAAATTTAAGAGATATTTAGGTGACACGAATGGACAATTTCGTGATTGTGGTAATACAATTGAATCAAAACAAAACATTTCCTTAAATGAGATAAATTATATAAGAAATTTACATTCCAAAGATACAAAGCAGATTGACCATAACATCCATGATCTTCGGATCAAGTTCAAATTAGAATGCCTCACAAAACATGCTAAAACCTTGGAAAAGAAAATATTTCAATACTTAAAAATGAATGTTTAATTAGACCAAGCTCATGGAGATGTTTCTAATGCATTGTCATCATCTTGACAAGACCTTGTTCAGAATACTGTGGACCACCAGACTTAGTATCCTTACAAAATAAAACTTTATTCATTTAGATTTAAGAAAAATTTATATTGAGGATTACATAAGATATATTAAAGTAGTATAATATAAACAAATCCAAAGAATGTAACGGTAATACGAGAAGAGATTTTTAGTTGCATAGTAATACGAAAACATTAAAGGAAAAACTTTTAATAAACGAGAGAAAATGTATAGGAAAGTTTCATTCCAAGATATTAAGGAGATTAAATGTAACTATATATGAATTAGAATGTGTTGTTAAGCATTAAAAGAACCTTAACATTTCTTTAAAATATAGGAAATCAAAATTTAATTTGTTAGAGCTCATCAAGACCATTCCAATGACATTTCTTCCACTTCGATTAGACCATATTCAAAATTACTATGAATTGCTAAACAAAATAAGGTCAAATAGTAAAAAAAATATTATTTTTTAATTTGGAATAAATATATGGTAAAGGTAAATTGAGATAAACTAAAAAGTAATACAATTAAATCAAAGCGATATAATGGTTATTAAAGAGGTGATTTAGAGTGTCATTGTTATATAACTAGAAAAAGGGAAATGTTGAAGAGAAGGGACAAATTACACAAAAAAGTTGTAACAAAATGAGGTAAAAATCAAACTATCTTGTAAATTATTGTAAGATCCTCAAAACCTAATATTTTAAAAAATATAAAGATAGTAAATTTTTTTTATAGAACTCTTTTAGATGAATCAAATAATGTTTATTTCTTTCAAATCAAAACTCAATTAGACTTACTATTGAATACAAAAATAAATAAGAATAATTACTATGAAATTATTTTAATATTAAGCAACCACATATTAATGCTAAAATAAAATAAGTAAAAAATATTCTTGTTAAATAAGGGTGATTTAAATGGATGTAAAATAATTTAAGGAATTCAATAAAATTTACTAAGAATTTGCTTTCGAAGACGCTATAGAGAATTTGTGTAACATCATCGCTCGATAAACGAATATAATCTAGAAGTCTTAACAGTAGAGGGCTAGTGATTAGTAATAATATGACCAAATGAAAAAGAAAAAATTGAAGAAACAAGATGAACTTAAAGGGGAAGTTACATTTTAATAGATGAATGTGATCAAGTATCGTGACATTGATTATGAAATTAGGTACAAATATGACACATTATAAAACATGCAAAATTCCAGGTAAATAATATTTAAAAAAAATAAATATTTAATTGGATACAACTCATCAAAAAGAGTGTAATGACATTTATTTTTTTGTTGGACGAACTATATTTTGAATTGGTATGAATTAGCAAAGTAAATGAGAATAAAAAATGAGAAATTATGATTTTCATATTAACAAAATATGAATTAAAGCTGAAATAAGATAAATTTTAGTAATGTAAAATAAGAAAATGAAAGCGATGTGAAACGAGATGTGATATAAGATTGAGAGTAAATAGTAATATAACCAAATCAAAATGAAAACTTTTAGAAATTAAGATAAATTATACAAGAGAGTTGCATTCCAAAATATTAAAGATATATACATTAACAAGCCTTATTATTATGACAAGTGTGTATTGAAATATCTTGTAAAACATGCCAAAACTTTATAAAAAAATTTAAAAAGTTAAGAAAATTATTTAATTTGATAAAGACCATTGAGATGACTCTATTCACTTTTGTTTCATCTTGATTAGTCGCATTTGGAATTACTCTTAATCACCAAACAAATAAGCATAAAAAATAATAAAGTATTATTTTAAAATTAATAAAATATATTTTAAAAATAACTTATCATAAAATAAAGCAAATATAATATAAATAAATTTATGCAATATAGGTCACACAAAATAAAAGCTTGAGTTCTGTAGTCATACAACGAAATCAAGGAAAACATTTTGAAGAAAGAATATAATTTATACAAAAAAGATTAATTCCAAAGTGCTAAGGAGATCAAGTGTAACATGTTTGAAAATTAAATTAGGTATGAATCAAAATTTCTAGTTCGGCTTGCACATTTTTTATGACAAATATCCTAAAATTTAAAAAAGTAATATTAATTGAATAGTGTTCAGGAGACGAATCCACTTAAATTCATTTTATCATTATGGAGCCTTAATTAAATTATTATAAATTTCTAAATAAATAAATTTGAAGACTCATAAATTATTATTTTAATAATAAATAAATAAAATAAATAAATATATTCTTATAGTTATTTAATAATGTATCTCAATTTTTTAAATTGTTTATTTTAATCTAGTTATATAACTATGATACTCTTGCATTCCTCTAATTTTTCTTTAATTGAGCTTTAAGATATACTTAATTTCTTTTAAACAAATAATTTATCATAATATATATTTATTTAATTTGTACTAGTCCCAAACAAGGTCTGATTAAGAAGAAATCAATATTGTTAGACTAGTTTTGAAGAGCTCTATCTATTTAAATATCTATTTTTATCATATCGAATATTTATTATATGCTTTTGCATGTTTTACAAGAATTTTTCTTTATACTTGATTCAATGATTAAAGATATTATACTTAAACACCTTGGCATCTTGGAATTTAACTTTCCAAACTAATTATAAGGTCCCTTAATGCTTTTTTCTTAGATTTTTCAATATTGCAATGAAAAAAATCTTCTCTCGTGTGACTTCTGCATTGCTTTGATTTTTTATATTACATTACTTTAATTTATCTTTTTTCAACTTTGATATATATGTATTTACCTAATATTTAAATAATAATTTATTACTATTTATGTATATTTACATTAGTACTCATTCTAATTCTACACAAACATAGATTTATAAGGAACACATGTTGTGGGACTAATCTTTACGAGCTCTATGAAGTAAATATTTCTTTTTATTATTATATATTTTCTTTTATATGGTTTTGGGTTTCTTGAGTAAACATTTTTATTTGTACCTTATTTGATATGAAAGAATGTTATGCTTAATCTTTACTCTATCATGGAATTTAATTTTATAGTTCTATTAAATTCATTAATTGAAATCATTCATTTTAATTTGGTTAAAACACTATATACTCAAAATCTCCTCTCCTGTGATATTTTCATTGCTTGAAATGGTCAAATTACATTGCTTCAATTTTTCGTATTTTAGCTCATTAAAAACTAAAAAAATATTTATTATTATTTAATCATTTTTATACAATTAATTTTATTATTATTATTTTGGCATAATTTTTGAGATCTTTTGATTTTTATCGTACTTTATTGACCTTGGATATTACACATTATTTTCTTAGTAACATGCAATGTAACTTTCCTATATAATTTATCATATTTTTTCAAATGTTTAGGTTTGATTTTGGTCCATTACTATGAATGTCTAGTTCTTTTGTGTGACCTTTAATTTGCTTTAATTTGGTTATATTATATTCTTCGATTCATCTCATTTTTATTTTAAAATAAATTTAATTAATATTAAACTAATAATATATTATAATTAATATTAAATTAGTTTGGTAATTTTTGGCATCTCTAAACAAGTTCTCATTAAGTCAAAATGATTGTCATTTGTTCTTCTTGATAAAATCCATCAAATTAAATATTAATTTTATATTTTTAATTTTTCAATTTTTAATGCTTTTGGAATGCTTTTTTATATATTTAAATTTACATCAAATTTGTTAATTGAATATGTTATGGTTTATGTACAAATTTTTTTAAACAATCATGTTCTTATGTTTTTTAAAATATTATATTTTCTAACATTTTGTCATATTTTTTGAGATATTTTCATTTCTACAGGATTTGATGATCAAGGATGTTACACTAGATCTACCCGTTATCTTTGAATTCAATTTTTTCACAATTTATTTGATGCTTTCAAATTTTTTACTTTGATTCTATTATACTTTTATGTAATTATAAATCAAAACTTTTATGACACTTATATTGCTTTGATTTAGGTAAATTACATATTTTTTTATTTATATTGTTTAAGGTCAAATATATATATAGATTCATATTTTTAAAAAAATATTTTAGTCTTATTTATAGATTTTTATTTTTGTAAATAAGGCCTCATGGAAATGAAATAAACATAGCTTGACTATTATTGATGAACTCTTAAATTAAATATTCCTTTTTAAATTTTTAAATACCTTATTTTATAATTGTTATGTTTTATGGGACATTTCAAATCATTAATGACTTCATGATCTTGATTATTATGCACAAACACCTTATTCAATTAGAATACAAATTTTATGTTCAACATATTTCAATCATTTAAATGTTTTCTTTGATAAAGTTATATTATTGTGAAACTATTATTCTCCACTCGTTTGACCATTACATCATTTAAAACTAGAAATGATATATTACATCAATTTTTCTCATTCAACTTTGATGTATATTTACTTAATAATAAAAAAATATTATTATTTTTTATTTAAATTTGTAATTTTGAGAAACTCCAAGAAAAGTTTGAACATGATGAAAAAACATCATGGAACACACTTTGACAAGCGTTTTCTAATTAAATATTTATTATTATATTTTCAAATATTTTTTCGCATTCTTAGCGTGAAAGTTTTATTCGTACTCGATTTCAAATTACCTTGGAGTTAATCTTTCCTGTATCATTTCTATTTTTTTTCAAATTTTTTTGTTTGACTAAGTTATATTACTATGAAATTCTATTTCTCCACTACTTTGTATATCCAGCACTTTTAGTTTACTACACTTAATTTCTACGTTTTATTTCTTTTTAAAATAATAATCTACTTTTATTTATGTCTTTCTTTCATGGGAATTTACAGTAATTATAGATGAGCCCACATCAACATGAACAAATGTTAGTAGAAATACCTTGACAAGCTCTATCAAACTCAAAATATTTTATATTTTAAAATGTCATTTTTACGGTTTTGGCACCCTTTCAAAACATTTCATTCATCCAATAACGATAATTGAGAATTTTGTGTTCAATCTCCTTAGTATCTTGGAGTGCAAATTTTACAAGTAATTTAAGAAATTTCTTTAAATTTTTTTGTTTAAGGTTAGTTGTTTTATCGAATAAAACATCAATTTTTATATTTTTAAACAATTTATCTTCTAGGGTTTTGGCACACTTATTGAGACAATAATTTCATGGCGAATGTGATGATTAAGACCACTACACTAAATCTCATTAGTATCTTAGAACGTAACTTTCATGTAAAATTCACTTCACTTCTTCAAAGATTTTGATTTGATTTTGTTTTACTAGTATGTTGCTGTTTATCTTCTCTTGTGTGACCTTTATGTTTCTTTGATTTTGTTATATTGCATTACACTAATTTATCTTATTTTAGATTTGACATGTTTATTTTATTTATATTAAAATAATAATTTATTACTTTTATGTATATTAACTTCGATAATTATAGTAATTCGAAATAAAGCCATATTCAAATGAAACAAATGTGTTGAACTCATCTCAACCACCTCTAACCAATTTAATTTTATCATTAATATTTTAAATTATATTGTTTTAAAATAATTTATTACTAGTTATTCTTATTTATTTTTGTAAGTCATAGAAATTACAAACAATGTCAAATAGGGGAAATAAATATCATTGGACTCATATAAATGAGCTCAACCTAATTAAATATTTTTATTAGGTTTTTAAATATTTATTTTATTATTTTTGAACACTAAAAATGAAATTTCTATTTGTTCTTTATTTGACAAACAAAGTTGTTATTCTTGATCTCAATAGAATCTTGGAATTCGACCTTTCTATTCAATTTTAACACAATTTTTCAATTAAATTTTAGTTCAATTTTTCAAATATCTTTGATTTATTTAGTTTTATTAGATTAATTAAAATTATAAAATTTAAATTTTAATACATATATTATGTTACTATTAAAATAATAATTTATCATTACATATGCTTATTTAAGTTTTTAAATCATAATATTCCTAAAAAGGTAAAATAGAAATGAAAGGACAATTCTTTGGACTCTTGTTGACAAGCTCTATAAAATTAATTTTTTTAAATTATATTTCATACATGGTTTTGTCATGCTACTTGAGAAAATTTAAGTTATACCTAAATTTATAATCAAGAATTATGCACAATATCTTGTTAATATGTTTGAGTGATCTATATTTTTTTATTTTATTATATTTTATCATCTTAATTACCTTATTTTGGTTTCAATATTTATTTACATGATATTGAACTAATATTTTATTATTCCTTAGATTTATTTAATTATAAATTTCAAAGTCCAAATGTTTTCTAATGAATATTAAACAAATGTCCATGTAATAGGCATCTATAAATTTAAATATTCATTGTTATGTCATTAACTATTTTATTTTCTTTGATTTTGGAATGCTTTATATGGTAGCTTGAGTTGTATGTTTGTTAGTAATCATGGATGCAACACTTGATTTCCTTTGTACCCTAGAATGCATCTTTACCAAATAATTTACCTTTTTTTTAAAAGTTTTTTCTTTTATTTGATTATGTTTGTAGGAAACCTTAATTCTCTAATAGTTGAAAATATACTAATGAATATTTAATTTTATACATCTAATCGAGATTAGTTTGATAATATTTGTTTTATGTTGATGAGACCTCGTTTGAAATTGTTATAAATTTCCAAATTAAATAAGTAAAATAAAAAATTAATTATTATTTTAATATAAATTTAAAATATAAAAAAGTAAAAAAAATTAACTAAATTAAAGTAACATAATATAACAAAAATAAAGTAATGTAGGGGTCACATGAGAGAAGAACTAAAGTTATAGTAATATATACGAAAATAACAGCAAAATATATGTAGAAATGATATAATTTATCTGAAAAAATTACATTCAAAGAAATTATTGAGTTAGAGAGTGACAACTTTGACTATCCAATCAAATGCAAAACATAATGTCTTATATATCATTTCAAAACTATAAAAAATAATTAAAAATATAAAACTATATATTTAATTTGTAGATGATTATCAAGTAAAGTTCAATGATATTTCTTTCATCTTGATTGGATCTCAGTTAGAATTATTCTGATTTACCAAAGTAAATGGCATAAATAGTAATGAAATATTATTTTAATATTAAGTAATTGTATATTAAATTTTAAATTAGATAAAATATAGTAATACAATATAATTAAAAGATAAAACACTTTAAGAAAAATGAGTTAAGTTTTGTGATATATTTGCATACCAAGATGCTAATGAGAATGTGTTTGACATCCTTCATCATTATATCAAGTGCGAATGAAAATCTCTCACAAAATGTATCAAAATTATAGATAATAAGACATTTATAGGTATATAACTAATTATATATTTATATAAGGCTTGTTAAGATAAGACCAATATCGTTTATTTCATCTCAATCAAATCTCATTTGCAATTACATAAAATATAACAAGAAAATAATAATAAAATTTAATAAATTACATTAATCTTAAGTAAATATAAATTAAAATTGAAATGAGATCTTCCAAGTACCATAAAATAACCAAATCAAGGACATGTAAAGTTTAAATGAGGGATATTTATGGTTGCATAGTAATGTAATGAAAAAAAATTAATATTTGAAAAATGAGATAAATTGTATGAAAAAATAATATTCCAAGATATAAGTGGGTCGAGAGTAACATCTTTGATCATCAAATCAAGTACAAATATAATTTGTTAAAAAGTATGCCAAAACCATTGGAAACTAAAATACTTTAAAAAATGAATAATTAATTCGATTAAGATTATCAAGGTTTGTTGAGTGACATTTATTTGATTTGACTACTACAATGTTTTGAAATATCATAGACTTTTAAGATAAATATGCAAAAATAATAAAAAAAATCATTTAATTAATATTAAGTAATTATATATTAGAGCTAAAGTTAGATAAATCAAAACAATGCATATAACCCAATCAATGTCCAACGAGTTTTTGTTTTATCTCAATCAAACATCGTCTTCACTCACTATGAATTATTGAACTAAATTAGCATAAATAATAATAAATTATTATTTTAATATTTAGTAAATTTATATTATAATAAAAAGAGAAAAATCGAAGAAATATGATGTTACTAAATCAAATTCATGTAAATGTCACATGAGAGGACATTTACAGTGCCATAGTAATATAATTAAATAAAAGCACAAAATTTGAAAAAATTAAATAAATTGCATAATAAACCTATATCCCATGACACTGAGAAATATATTGTAATATTGTTATTATTAGATTATGCTAGAATAAAAATTACTTGTAAAAAGTTTCAAAATAAAAAAATATAAAAGAAATATTTAATTATATAAACCTCATTCATTCAAGTTCAATGACATTTATTTCACCATGATGTTACTTCATTTGGAATAACAACAAATTACTAAATAAATGAAGAAATAATAATAAATTATTGTTTAAATTTTAATTAAATATATAATAAAGAACAAATGAGATAAATTGAAAGAACATGAAATGACCAATTCAAAAAAAAATTGAAAAAATGAGTTAAACTATTTGAAAAAAACTACATTACAAGGTACTTAGAACAGGTGCAAAATCCTTGATCATAAAATCTTGTATGAATTAAAATGACTCATAAAATAGGTAAAAACCCTTGAAAACAATATTTTATATTATAAAAGTGAATATTAAGTTAGATAAAGCTTGTCGACACAAGTCTAACAATATTCATTTATCTTGATTAGAGCTCATTTGAAATTAGTACAAATTTTGAAATTAAATAAGAATAATGAGCAATTAATTGTTATTTTTTTATCAACTAAACGTATATTAAGATTGAAATTCTATGAATTGCCAAAGTAAATTGAAAAAAATAATAATAAGTTTTTTTAATATTAATTAAGTAAAAAAGTTCAAATGAAATAAGAAATGCAATATTTTTAAATCAAAGTGATGTAAATGATATTTGAAGTGAGATTTGGAGTTACATTGTAATATAGCTAAATGTTAGCTAAACATTTGAATTAAATCAGACAAATTACATGAGAAATCTACATTCCAAGATACTAAGGGAAAACATTTGACATCCTCTTTTGTGAAATTAGGTACAAATCAAATTTCTTATAAAACAAGCTAAAGTTAGCAAAAATAAAACTTTTAAAAATATTAAATATGAATATTTAAACATACAGAGCTAATTGAGATGGGTCCAATAACATTTATTTTTATCTTGATCAGACCTCAGTTAGGGTTAATATGAATTACAAAGTAAATAATAATAAATTATTATTTAATATTTAGTAAATATATAGTTAATTTAAAATGAGGTACATTAAAGCGGTGTACTAAAACAAATTTAAAGTAATGCAAAGGCCACACGATAATAAACTTATAGTTACTTTTTATTTTAACAAAATAAATAAAAAAAATTTTAAAAAATGAGATATACTATATTGGGAAGGTTATATCCCAAGATACTAATGAGGTCAAGTGTAACATCTTCAATCATCAAATATTGTATGAATCAAAGATCTTGTAAAGATTACTAAATCACTTCAAAAAAAATATTACAAATAGAAAAATGAGTTTAATTTGATAGATTTCATCGAGACAAGTGCAACAATCTTTGTTTGTTCTTGATTAGGTAACATTTGGATTTATCCTAAATTACAAAAATTAAATAAGCTTAAATAATTATAGATTTTTATTTTAATCTTATGTGGATATATATTAAAGCTAAAATAGGATAAATTTAAGAAATATAATCTAACCAATTGAAAGGCATGTAAAGGTCACACAAAAGGTGATTTAAATGTTTATAATAAGATAACAAAAATATAGAAAAAGTTTGAAAAAATGAGAAACATTATACATGAAAGCTACAAAGCCAAGGTAATAAGGAAATGAAGTATAACTTCTCGATCATCATAATCATTAAGAACCAAAATGTCACATAAAATGCGACTAATCACTTAAAAAAATAAAATATTTAAAAATATAAATATTAATATGTAATTCGACGATGGTTGCCAAAACAATTCGAATGATGTTTGTTCCATCTCAGTTGGACATCCTTCCGAGTTATTACAAAGTAACATAGTTACTAACCTTACATAATAATAATTTTTTTAAAAATATTAAGTAAATATGTTTTAAAAGTAAAATTTGATATTCAAAGTAGTGTAATATCACTAAATTAAACTAGAGTAAACATGCAAGAGGAGATTTAGTAAAATAGAAATATAACCAAATCAATGTGAAATATTTGAAGAAATAAAAAAAATTACTTGGGAAGATAGCATTCCAAGTTACTAATATGATTGAGTTTGACACCCTCGATCATCCACTCTGGTATGACTCACAATGTTTAAAAGAACATGCAAAAGATATAGAAAATAACACTTTTAAAATAAAAAATATTAAATATAAATATTGATGGTTGTTATTGGCATGAGTTTGATAGTCTTATTTTTCATTATCAGATCTCATGTGGAATTACTATGAATTACAAAAATAAATTAGAATAAATAATAATAAATTATTATATAAATAAAAAATAAATATACATCATAACTAAGATAAAATAAATTGAAGTAAATAATATAACTAAATCAATGGCATTTAATGGCAATTGAGAATAAAATTATGGTTACAAAGTAATATAACCAAATAAAATTGAAAAATTTAAAGAATGAGATAAAATGAGTGGGATAATTACTGTTCACAATAATTCCAAATAAGATTGAGACAAAACAACCATTATGGGATGCATCTCAATAATTCACAATAATTTATCTGGTTATAAGTAATATTATATGTTTACATAATATTACAAAAATATTTATAATTATTATTGCTTATTTACTTTGGTAATTCAAAGTAACTCCAAACAATGTTTGATTGAGACAAAATAAACATTGTAAGACTCATCTTGCTCTGCTTAATTCAAATAAATATAAATAATAATAAATAATAATTATACTATTAAGTAAATATCTAATATATATTAAAATGATTTAAATTAAAGCAATATAGCATAACTTAGCCATGTAATGTAAAGGTGACACAAGAGTTGATTTAGAGTTTGGTGGTAACAAAGCCGAATATAAGTGAAACATTTGAGAAAAGAGAAAAGTTGCATTCCAATATATATGGAGATCAAGTGTAACATCATCAATCATCAAATAAGATAAGAATAAAAAATCTCTTGTATATCATGACAATACCATAGAAAAAATATTTAAGTTATAAATGAAAATTTAATTTAATAGACGTCATCAACCTCAGTGCAATGATATTTATTTCATCTCAACTAGGCATCAATCAAAATTACTACAAATTATGAAAATAAATTAAAATAAAAAATAACTATTAATTTTTCAATGTAAAGGAAATGTATATCAAACCTAAAAAAAGATAAATTGAATCAATGTAGGTAAATAATTCAAAGACTTTTATAGTCATAAGAGCTACAATTTGATTTTACATCATATCATTAAAAAATAAAAGCTAAATATTTATACAAATGAGATAAATTGTATAAAAACGTTACATTCTAGGTTACTAAGGTGATTAAGTGTATCATACTCTACCTTAAAATTCTATACAAATTGAAATGTCTCTGAGGGCAAATAAAAAAATTATAAAATAAAATAATTTGAAGTAAAGTAATAAAAAAAATAAAGTTAAGTAATGGTATAATTTGATGTGACTTTAATTAAATTAGTAATATAACCAAAGCAAAGTAAATTGAAGAAATGAAGCAAATTGTATAAGAAAACCACTTTTCATGATACTAATGAGATTGAGCATGTCATTCAAAAGCTCATATTAAGTGTGAATTGAAACATTTAAAAAGAGTCAAAATAATAAACAAAAATATTTAAAAAATTATAATAAATACTTAATTTTATATAGCACACTGAGGCTAGTCGAATAATTTTTTTTTAATCAAGCATGTTATGCAATTTCTAATTAGCTGAATTTATAAAATTCATGCTTAATACAAGAAGGAAATTTAATTCAACATGAACATGCATTTTAATGATCAATTGGAAATATCGTGACTTAGTTAGTATCAAGATAAGCAAAGCTCAACATGCATAATCTTAGCTTTAAGGAAAAATAGTAATGGATCTTAGTCTTAAGTCTATTTAAAGGCTTTGTGGGTATATACTTTGTAGTTATTATCCGAATTTGCTTCTAGGTTTTCCTAGTAAACTAAGGGTTGCATACAATAGAAACAAAGCAAAGTCTTATGCAAAATGGCAGTATTGTCTACTTCTTGAAGCAAGCTAAAGATCCCATTTTTTCTTCCATGTGATTAGCTTCTTTTCTTTAGATTTTTGTCAACTACGTGATCTTAAATGAGCTCAATGCTAGAAGGTGATAACATTTCTTGTGCTACTACTTCTTAGGACCTTATATAGCTAAAAAATAATTCTTAAATCATTGGATATACTATTAGAATAGTTATGATATAACACCTTATCTTTTTATTAAGGACACATGCATTCTAGTGTTAGTGCTTCTCTTAAACTTATTTTCCCTTTGCCAACTCTATCCAAGTTGTTTCCATTTCATAGATCTTATACACTTCAATTCCAATGGCTATGATCAGAAGAAACTCATATTAAAAACTTGATTTGTTCCATTTTAAATGTTGTATTACTACTATAATTAATGCTGTAGTATGTGATGTTCTAAATATTTCTTTGCTAACTACTAACCAAATTGGTCATAACTATATGACCATGAAATTTGTACTAGTATAAGAAATTTGCATACTAACTCTCACATTGTAACCCCAAGATTTGCTAAATGTAATGCTTCTCATAGAGTAATTTAGCAAATATGATTCTGTTAATCCAAGTATACAATCTTAGACTCATTTCATGTTGCTTGTTAAACTTAGAATATTTTTTTTTTCTTATTGTCATATTTTTATGATCCTAGCTTTCTTACAAACACTTGTAAGAATTAGGATTTTTACAAAACTAAACTTCAATGTCACAAAAATTTGTTATTTATGGATTCATCATTTAAAAAATCATCAAAAAGTGAGCATTTACATGGTGTTTTAAAATGATTTTTGAGCATTAACAATTTGGAGTTTGGTAAAAAGTATGAAATTTGGAATTTTGATTGGTTGCATTGTATGTTTCCTTTACTTATATAGCACATCATTCATATTTTAAAAGTACATAGAGTGCATACAATAAGTGATCATGAAATTAACTCTCATGTATGGCACATCAATTTTGACTTAATGTTTATGAGAAACTTTTCACTAGTAATTCAATTTATGTTTAGTAATTTATGGTAAATAAAAGAAGATAGAGATGATAATATCATCAATAAATAATGACGTACAATTTGTTTTGTGCCTTTTGTCAGGTTGATAATGTGTGAAGTAACATACAAAAATGCAATGGACTAATGCACTTAACTTCTATATGTAAATTGAATATCCCTTATGGTACATGTTGCTTAATGAGGAATCTGATGACAATGAATGACTACCATTTTATTAAGATTGTCTTTGAAAGTTTTTGCACCTTAATTTTCTTATTAGCATTTTTATGGATGAGTAAATATCCTTGGATATGATACAACTTTAATTCGTTGAGTTTAGGATGATCTTAACTTTACATTTTCAATGTAAATAAAAAGTTAATCCATAAGAACAAAACACATGAATGGGTAATGAATCCATATATTATGAAAAATAGTTGTTTCATTTAGCCAAAACCTCATATCGTGATTAAAAGTTCCTATTATTGTTGGAGACTCGTGTTACAATGCAATGATTTGAGATTCGTTTCACATCTTCTTTATGTTGAAAACTCTGTAATCATTTATTTTTCAATACTTATCATGACCTTTGTACACCTCTCATTTGGTTAACAAATATATTTTAATTTCTCTTTTTTATGCTTAAATTCTTGTAAATGTTTGTAACTAATGTAGTTTAATCCCAATTGTGCCCCTATGAAGAATCATTTAGTATAATGGTAGAAGGTGACATAGTACATTTTTTGAAAAATGTCAATGAAATCCATATAATGAATATTGCACACTATTATATTTTTTAATCCTACAGTATAATTCGCTAAAAATACCAATCAAGTTGAAATTATAAATAAAATATTTAAGTAGACTTTGGTCATAGCAGTACAATAGGGTTATGATATAACTATAATAATGTCATGATAAATATTGCTATTTGTATACCATATTGATAGAAAATAAAAAATTGGTGTTGAACATAAGATGCAATATAGTATAACAAGGAGAGAAATGTGATAAACTATGAAACTTTGTTAACTCGACTAATTACAAGAGCAAGCAAGATCATTAATGAAAAAATGGAGTTGATTATATGGTCATACAAGTTTGAAGGCATGTATCATAAAAGAATAATAATAAAAGTAACAAAATGGTTCAAGTTTTTTGAGTTGAGTATCATACAACACAATTAGTACTAGCATGAAAATATCATCAAGATAAGAGTGTTTTCACACAAGAGAATCATAAATTATTTCAAGAGAAATGTGTGCATAGTTTATTATCATGAAAAAATTGTAGAATGATATAGTTACAATCAATGGAACAAATAGTTAATTGGGGAAAATTTAGTACGTCATATAGTAAAAAAATTTTATAGTACAAGTATGACATGGAGAACATAATAAACAAGATTTTTGTTTCAGTTCCTTTTAATACCAACTATTGGAATTATTGTGTCTTATATCTAAATTTTTGAACAACTCCAACAAAGGAGCTCACATTACGATTAAGGGATTGAGACCATATTATTAGCATTGCCTAATACAAGTCATGGATCCTATTAGAATAGTTGAAGGACTTATTTTCATTTATATATAAGATGCATCACTTAATTAGCATATAGACCCAACATATACTTCTGTCATGTACCACTAACCAACAAAAGGAGGAGAAAGAGTGTGGTATGAGCAAGAAGCAAACAAATAATAAGACATAAGAAAAGAAAATCTTATGGTTTGATAAGTCCAATTGAATAACCTCCAAAATTTCTTTACATTTGAACTCAAACTTATTAGCTGTTATGGGTTCAATATAACACAAATTTTTGTGAGCTCAACTGAAACTCAATTGTTTTTAATTAGATCAAACCAAGCTCAACCTTTCATAAAAATTGGACCACAAACCCCAAAGGAAAACAATACAACAATAAAAAAATTTTGATAAAAAAATACTTCTTATGCGTTTTAATGAATAAAGTGCATCACAACAAAGTCAGAATTATGAAGAAACTTGAGAAAATTAAAGTTTAGTAGTGTGAGGCACAACTAAGAAAAGTTTTGAACTTCTAGTAGTAATAAACCATAATGTGTTGTTTGATGATCATATACCAATAAAATATCTTATCAAATTTTGTTAGCATTCATTAGCACCTTTGTTCATAATGGTTTTATATAAAAAGTTTGATAATAGATATTAGAAAGTCAAGGAAACACAATTTGACAATATGTTACCAAAAAGCTTAAAAAATTCTTCCAAATAGCTTCTACAATAACACAAATAATAGCTTTGGAATTAGTCGTTAGGTGTGATTGATTGGAGACCTGTTGTCTACTAGAAGTAGGTCTAGCCTATCAGATCAATGATTATAATAATGAAAGAATTATGGATGGTTGTAGAAAATAGGATTAGATTTTGTCCATTTCAATACATCATACGATATATAGACCATTGAATTCATTAATAGTAGATGCTAGAATGATCTTTGTCAAAGGTTTCAAAAAGGAAAGCTTTGAACTATTGGATTCAAGGATAGGTTAACTGATACACATAAGATATTTTTCATAATTAACCTTGATTGGGTTTTGCACATCCATGTTTTCATCAGCCTAGCCAATATATTGCTCAAGCCCACTTTGTTTCATTGTTCTCCTAACTTGAGGCTTCTCTGGCCAACTAAAGCTTTATCAGATCGAGTGCATTGCACTTTAACTAGGCTTAAGATATATCCTAAATGAATATATATATATATATATATATATATATATAAACTAAGAAAATTAAATTTTTTTGACAAATATTTTTTTCTATTTAACCAAAATGATATCTATCAAGAATGCATAAGTAAGATTTAATAAAGGACGGAATTAATTGAACTAAAACATGTAATCTAAAATGTTTTGCAAATCAAGAAATTTATTGAATAATTCAAATGCTTAAGTAGGATTTCAAATTAATATGGGCGAAGAGATGTTCCTTATATTTTAATGTAAATAAGCTAATAGTTTATTTCACAAAAAATGAAAACCTTTTTATTTCATATGCATGTCTTCAATCTTTTTAGTTTATTAAGCACTAATAGGTGTGTTGAAGGCCACTAATTCACCATACTTTATTTTGCATAGCTTGTTCTTCAAAGCTAAACCTAATTCTTACAAAACAAGCACATTAGTATAATATGTTAAATATTTATAGCTTGAAACATACATTTAACAATATCTCCATTTTGATGATTACAAGACATAAATGTTTAGATAAAAATATAATAAGTAAAAGGATATATTTAATAAATATGTTATTATAAGATGTATTAAAAATCAAGAACATGTGCTCTCTCCTACTATGTAGTTCTCTTTACTTCTTGATTATTTAAAATTTTATCTAAACCATGATCATTGTTCCCCTTTGGTACCATAATAATGATCATTGTTCCCTTTATGATTTTAAGTTTAATTTTTGGAAATTATTTAATCAACATGTCTATAAATTTTTGCATGGCAGGAACATGTTCGAATTCAACAATGCCTTTAACTTGATCTCTAATAACATGATATAATATATTTTTGTGCTTGGTCCTAAAATGATGAACTTGGTTCTTTTCTTAGGCTATGGTTCTTGTATTATTAATTCTATTGAAAATGTACAAGAGATCTAAACCATAATGTTAAAGCTTTTGTCTTAACCATAGCAATTGAAAACTACAACTTTTGAATTCAACATAATTGGCCCTATGATCAACAAGGTTATGCAAATTACTTCTTTCTTTTCCATGAGACTAGACAATTTCTTAGGAATTAACATACACTTGAGATACTTTTCTTACCTACCATAGAGCCTACAATGTCTCCATTTTTGTCACCTATACGATCACGTTGAATAGTATTTCTGGGGTACAATAATCCTAAGTTTTTTATACCTTCTAGATGTTTCAAGATTAAATTACTACCTGAAAATGATTTTCCTTTGGATTTTATTAGAGTTTAGCAAATAATTAAACAGAAAAGAAGATCTTTAGTCTGCTAGCCATGAGATATGGTAGGGATCCAATAAGACCACTATAAAGTCTTTAGATAATGGATTTCCCTACCACTTCTTAAAATGTAAATATATTTATTAATTCAATAGATAATTCTTATGTTTCATATGGTCATAACAAAATTTGTTGAATAATTCTTTTAAATAATTAGTTTGTAAAAAATATCTTCTTTTTTAGTTGTTTAATTTGTAATCATAATAATAAATTTATCTCACCCAACATACTCATCTCAAACTCACTTGCTATCAGTTCACTAAATTCTTTACACTTTATCTTATTTGAGCTTCCAAAAATAATTTCATTAATACAAACTCGTACAATCCATAAATAACATATAGAATTTTTAGGAATAGTATTATATGCACTTTTTCTTTCCTAAAATTTTTATCAACAAGAAAATTACTAAATTGTGATACTATGCAACAGATGCTTTCTTAATGCTAAAAATCATCATCTTAAACTTTATACATAATCACCTTATGCATGGGTCTCAAAACATGGAGTTGTTCTTTATACAAATCTTCTTCTATTATGATAATTAAAAATCCATGTCTAACATCCATTTGAAATGACTTAAAATTTTTATGACATGAATATCATAAGACAAGTCTAATGGCCCCTAATCCGACTCCATCGAATTGTCTCCTAGTGTTTCCTATCTACGTAAACCACTTGTTATCCATAAAAATTTTTATTAGAATTGTCGCTTAGTGTTTCCTAGAACCTTATATCTCTCTGTATGGCTATATAAATTGTAAATTTTGACTTAGTAACTAAAAAATGCGACTTTGATTTCTATAACTAGTTTGCTTACTTCAATAAAAATTCCTAAGTGACATATAACCTATAAATACACTAAATTCCTTATTATCTAAGCTTGGGTTGACCACTAACATTCAGTACAAGTGCATTCATATTGTCATTCTTATTATCTAATTTGAAACCATATTTTGAACTAAAAATTGTTTTTTTGATTTGATAGTCCTTCATAGTAAGGCCTTTTCTAGAAAAAACATTTCACATTTGAAACAATATACATAGGTTCGAAAGAAGAAATATGTTAATGCTAAGGAAAATGAATAAGTGAAGCATTAGAAATTTTTTAGAGTTTAAGATGTTAAATCTTCATTTCTAAATTAGTGATTTCTATTTTTAGGGAGGCATTCTCAATAATCATGGAAGCTTTTTCTTGGAGTCAAGAATTTATGCTATTGTTATTTTTTTTCTTAATTTCTTTCATGAAAAACAAGAAGTATTTTTTTCATAATGTTTTCAATTTTTTGTGTATATATTAAATAATTTAAAACCCTAATAATCTCTAAGTAATTGTTCTTAAGAATTTCAAAAGAATAACCACTTACCTTCTTGTCTTCTTCTTCGTTAGATGTCGTTGATTCAACATCCTTCGCCATAAAACAAATGATACCTTCCTCTTTATTGATGTGCATTCTTAGTAGTATGAAAAGCTTGGTTTTTTATCATTTTCTTTTTTTCTTCACCCTTCCTTTTGGTGTCATTGACTTGTGGACATTCCAATATAGCAAGTCTACTTTTGCCACATTCATAACATCATGGTTCCTCATTATTCTCCACTTTTTTTTTCTATTTTGAATACCTATTTACATAACATTTTGCCAAATTTTTAGCTAAATTTTTAGCATGCAAATTTAGCTATTCTTCCAAATCTTTGGAGGTGATGGATAATGTGTTTGAATCATTTTTGCTTGCTTTAAATGCTAATAAATATTGTTTCTATGCTCCAATCATTGGCTTGTTTATGAAAGCCTACACTTTGGACCTTCTATTCATCTTAAACTTTATCGTCAATAATTCTCTAGCTAACTCATCTAATGTGAGCATGTTTATGTCCTTAGTTGCCTCTGTTATTGTGTGAAAGGGATGATGCTCCTTGGGTAGAATTCTTATCACTTTTCTTAGAAGCTCTATAAAAAAACACTTCTCCAAAATTTGTTAATCTATTATTAATGTTTGTAAATTGAATAAAATGTTCTTTTTCATTATAAAGATCTAATAATTATGTTTAAGAATATTTATTTTTGTGATTTTAACTTTTGAAATACCTTCATAAGTTACTTCTAACTTCTTCTAAACTTCAAGGGTCATACGCAACTTCATAACTAGATTAAATTCACTAAGATAATTGCTACAATGAATGTAGTCAAGTACTTTAGCATTTAATTATACAATTCTTCTTTTGTCATTGCTAGGTTTGTCAACTAATTTGATGTGATTATTACATGAATCCCAAGGTAAATCACAAGTATTATTGATCACTTCCAATAATTATAAGTTAGTTGACTCAGTCTACCTATTTTTTCAATATAAATAAAATTTACCCTCAAATATTAGCGTACATAGTGAATAAAAACCTTCATTTATGTTACATCCATATTAATCATATTGAAGTCATACAAAAACCTAATTGAACATATAAACTAACAAACATAAGTCATTTTGTAAGCATGCAAATATATAAGACAAAAATTAAAATTAGTGTACAACAAAATTATAAATTTTGTAAACTTAACAAAAAAGACTAAAACATATAGTATAGTTCACTCAAATCATTTGACTCATAATTTTTTTTCAAACCTACTCTAAGACCAATTGAAATCAAATGAGTGTGCCTGTATCTAATGATAGGAAATTAAACTACGAGTTTTAAAATTATGCCCTACTCAATTCTTTAACAAGATCAAACTAGACTTAGGAATATGCAAATGTTGTACTGCACAATGTAAAAGTAGAAGAAAATTAAGGAAAAGAACTTTTAATAAAACGATTCAATTTGTTACATTTTTTTATGAATAAAGAAAGAAATAATGAGACAAAAATTTTGAAGGGAAGAGAGCAAACTATTGTGTTGGAATTAGTTGGAAGATTTTGGAATTTCAACTAGTACTAAGCTGTAGTAGGCTGTCAAAGGATTATATAAAAGGACAATATTATGTTGTGCTCTGGTAAGTTCTCACAATGTTTTTCATGTTCAATTATCATTTAATTCATATTGGCCAAATTTTTGTATAAACCCATTGATCATAGTAGTCAAAAGTTTAAGAAAAACTAATTTTATGATCTATTTCCTAATAGCTTGCCAAGTTCTTCTGAATTGCTTTGTAATCACACAATTAACTGTGCATGAGTTAGACATTAGATGATATCAAGTATAGCTATTGGATCAAATTAGATATGTTCTCGTTGGTTAGATCAAGAATTGTAAAAATGCTAGAATTATGTATGGTTTGATCGTGAAGGATTAGAATTGGGCTATGTGATTACCTCATAATAGATCTTAATCATTTTATTTATCAATAATAAAGGAGTTAATGATCTCAAACATAAAATTCAAATTTAAGAACTATGAGCTAACCAGTCTAAGGAAAGGTTAATTAATAAAGAATACAGAACAATAATTGTCCAAAAAATTGAGTGAGGTTTTTGATTGTCCAATATGTGCCTTGAACCATATATTACTAGAATATGAACTCTCAACCATCCAACAATGATTGTATTGCATGACTTCATGCATGGTTTAGCATTGAGTGCTTGACTTGGGAAACATTTTATTCCCACATAATAGGGTATTAAAGTGCTTCTACAATCTGTGTTAGAATAATGTAGCTAAAATGGAGTTTGCTTTCTTATTTTGGGCTTCAAATTTGATCTCCTTGGCCACCTGATTCCTGCATGTTTAACATATGTGCATCAAACTCGACAAATTGCTCATTTTTTCATGTTTTTCCTGGCTCGATCCTTCCCTCACAAAATGTCATGTACCACACCCTTATTTGTGATGGGGCTTGAACCTACTTTGTATCAGTTCTCCCTTGACTCAAGGCCTAGATAAGCTTGATCAGCTTGTCTGCTTTGCACTAGGTCCATACTTTGGTGTTATGCTCGACATAAACATATATATTTTATGGATATTCATATGAAAATTGAATTATTTTTACTCACTTTCATTTTTCAAATTTAACTAAAATAATTTTTAAAAAAATATAATTCATATTTAACAAAGGAAATGATTAAGAGGGTGAAAATTGAATCCTAGAGGGTTCCTAAATCAAGCAAATGTTATAATAATTTTGATGTCAGTTGGATTTGAAGTTGATATAGGTAGAGAGATGTGTTGTAGAATAAATAATGAACAAACTAACATTCTATTTCATAAAAATGAAAAATATTTTCAAATGTGATGTGTTTTTCTTGATTCTTTGAAGCTTACTAAACAGTCCAAGTTGCTTCAAAGATCACTAATTTGCCATCTTGAATAGTGAATGTCATGTTCTTCAAAACTAAACTTGATTAACCCTAAAGAATCCTATCTGAATAAAATGCTAAACATTTATGGCTTAACAAATTCAATACAATGGTTACGAAGTGCATTAATAAAGAGATAAGTGTTATTTTTTTTTAAATATGTGTTTTTTAAATCAATATCTATCGGTTGCCAATGAATTTAATTAAAAAAGCAATTATTAATTTTGATTGATATCTAAGACGTAAAAGAACGACATAATGATTAAAGGCATGCTAGAATTGAGTTCCTTAATGATCTCATGATTACATAAGTAATTTGAAAATTCTTGTGTAAGTTTTTTCCATGCTCCTTTAACCATAAATAATAGAAATTTAGTCAAATTTTAAACATGCAAGCTTGATGATTTGGCTGTTTTGAAATGAAGATGCCAAAGCAACAATCCATGTCGAAGTGAATGTGAAGTTCATGTAAAAATTATGTTATGGAAGTATTTAAATCAAAAGTATTAAAAATTATGAGTGATCCATGTTATTTACTAAGGCTTAATGCCATATGGTTTCCATTCTTACAAGTTGCTTTAGAACAGTATTAATCCATAAATACAAGATGTTATCTTGATCAAGAATGATGTGTTTCAAGTTTGAACATATGAACTGTGATACGATTGGGATATTTATTCACAACCATGATTTCTTGATTGAAAAATCACTGGAATATTTGGTGTGCTCAACTGACTTAGAGCAGGCTATGAACATTATGTTAACACTTCATAATAGCAGCCAAACGCAAAGAATTCTTGCAACCATGGTTTTTCTTTAACTTGTTCATGGGAAGCTTTTGACATGTCTCTATTAAGTGATATGAGAGACACATTTTGTCGTTTTCTAAATCAAATTGGATTTTATGGTGAACATAGCACTTAGTTTTTTATGTAAAGCTTACAAGGGCTTTGTTTTAATCCATGAAAATGGTTACATTGGTTTGGGACATTATTTGTTGGCATGAAGGATTGGCTTTTCAGTAGAAGAACTTAAGGATATGAATAAGATTAGATTATTAGATATTGTTATTTTGATATGGCCTAGTTCATGTTTAAAAAGACTTTAGGTTCTTAGTTATCTATAAGATGATGTTCGATATATGAAAAGCTTAGTTAGCATAAGAACGTGGGTATATCATTTGTTAAGATTTTCTCATAAACATATAGAAGATAAGTTTTGCTTTTGGTTAGACCTGCGATTTCTTTTTTGTATTAAGGTTGTCACCACTAGAAGGTCCTATTGTCAGAAAAATGTTATTAACTCTTGGTGAGCTTTTTATGGTTATGAATGATAATGCCATTAGATGGTGAAGTGTTAATCCTTAGAGATATGCAAGGCTTCTCCATGGATAGAATTAGTTTTGTAATATTGTCCAAACCATTGGCTTGATTTCTTTTTTGGCTAAGATCATTAGTGGTGAAGATTAGTTTCATAGACATTGGGTTAAAACTGTGAATGGCTACTTGGGTAACGTGTGTGGCCCAAGGGAGGCCTTTAAAAAAGTTTAATGTCATAGGTTTACAAACAAGTTTTTAGAGTTACCATGAATCTTATGCGAAACCGTAGTTGATGTAATAATAACTAAGATATTGTCCCTAATTTTAAAGACCAAAGATTTGGAGCCAAATAAAAACATAAATGATAGTCTAGATAGTTAATGAAATAATAAGAAGCACATTAAATAACATTAAATCAAGTACTAACTATATGATTGATATTGCATTCGATTATGATATAGGATTTAGAGAAAACCTTTATTTAGCCATGTATAATTGTACAACAGATAGTTGACTTAAAGTTTGAAGAATTTTAGTTATTCAAAATAGTATATTATTCTTTAAAGGAAACCATCGAAGTAATTTATTCTTTCTTATTTTGTTTACTTTATGATTTTAAACAAAATCTTATGATGTCTAGGTAATTCATTGTATCATAGTTAGCTAATTGAGGGTTTGATGAGACGTTAGGTACTTGATTTTTTTTAAACAAACAACAATAGTGCCTAAATATCAATAAATAAATGATAGATTAATGCTAATAAACCATGTAATTTTTCTTAATTAAAATAAAAATTTAGATAAAATGGACCCTAGATTATGAACCTTAAAAAAAGATATGCAAGTTAGATATTGCTACTACATTGATAAGGAGGTAGCCATTATGCATGATTTGTTGCAACAATAAGAGAGTTAGATCTATTGTACCCTTTGATGTGATAATTACAAAACCAAGCTATTTATTACTGAAGGCTTGTTTTTTAAGTAAAATTGTTAATAATTAATTAAATCAAGCCATGAATTTTAGATGTCTAAAATAATGGTCTCTAAGGGCCTTGAGGTCATGGCATACTTCAAGGAATTTTTGAGACATACGCAAGATTTTTTATAATTAAATTTCTTTTTATTTCTCTTGAATTTGATATGTCAAAACTTTGAGATTATGAGGCACACTAGTAGTATTAACATTTAAAAATATTATAAAATTATTTAATAATGAATTTTCATTTTTGGGCCAAACATATTTGACAAAATGTATAGACATGGGTATTTGATTTTTTAATATTATTTTGGAATCATTTTTTACGAATTTCTTTTCACTTAATTAACATATAATACTATAAGAATATAAAATTTTTTTTATACACTTATATTCAAATTTGTGGCTAAAAAATTCGTGAAAAATACCCTAAAACAGCAAAAGTCTCGGGAAAAAGCACTGTAGCATGGGTGGGTCGACCCGGCGCCAAAACAGCCCGTCCAGGCCTTTTAGAAATAAAAAAAGAAAAATAAAAATTTGGTTGACCCGAAAGGGGCAAGCAAAGCCCGCCAAAAGACCGCCGAGAGCAGCTCGGCTAGCGCTGGTCAACGGTCAATGGAACAGTGCCTGGCTAAGCCACGCCTGCCGAGAGGAGCTCGGCTAAGTCTAACTTCAGCGCTGTCTACGATCAAAGAACAGTACATGGCTAAGTCTACCTGAACCGGGTGATGAAATCCCGATCAAGGAAGGGGGGAGCCAGCCCCAAAGTGGCTCGCTGGTTAAACGGTGCAAATTTATTATAAAGCGGTGTGCCAAATTTCATTCTGCAGTGTGGGACTAAAAATCCCACCTTATAACTTCGGTAGGATCCAAAGGCGCAGATCAAGCCCGCCCAGATCCAACGGGCGAGAGTAATTTCGAACGGCTGTTTAATCAGTGCCGTTCGTTCAGTGCGTGGGATCCAATGGTTCAAATCAAGTCCGCCCAGATAAGACGGTCTAGAGATGATCAAGCCGTGAAGTCCATCCAGCCGTCCATTCTTGAAGTAGGATCGGACGGCTGCTGCTCTTCTTCTTCCTTTTCGGGCTTCCGGCAACGGCTATTTTCCGGATTTTTTTTTACCGTTTTTCTAGCCATTTGGAATTGCTTTTTGGTGGACTATATATATAGGACATTTTACAATTTATAGTATTGATGAATCCACTTGCAAAAATCTTCAAAAACTAAGGAAAAAGGCCAAAACCGAGAGCAACAATTGGCTTTCTTGTGGGAGCTACGGGCTCAACCTTCTTCTCAAATTTCAACAGCTTTCTTCTACATTTCGTTGCATCATACGGTAACATTTAGTTGTGCCACTTTGCTTTGAGAAATTAAAGGTGTAGGATTTTTGTATGCATTGCTATTGTAAAAATTGTACGCTTTATTGTAGTCGGATTTGTTCGGATTTTTGGTGTCTCGTTGGAGCACCGGTTGTACTTGGTTTACCCCTACCGGCTTCGGCAAAAGGGAGTGGTTAGGGGAAGCCCGATCGGGTTGATCGGGGGTGGATGTAGGCACGGGTTTGGTCGAACCACCTAAAAATCTTTGGCTCTTTTTGCTTGTCTTATTATTGCATTTTTCGTTTTTATTTCACAATTTATTTACAAACGTATTTAATTGAAAGAATTTTCAAAATCTAAATTTTAGTGAAAAGCACAATTCACTCCTCCCCTCTTGTGCATTGTTCTCACACGATTTACATCAAGTGGTATTAGAGCGAGGTGTTGTCAAGAGAAAGAAATTTCTAAGACAAGATCCTCATGGCTCTTCCATGTGTTGAGGACAATGCTATCTTGTCTGAGGGAGCATCGTCACACCGTCCACCCTTGTTCAAGGGTGAATTTTATCTTTATTGGAAAAATAGGATGCGTTTATTTTTAGAATTCGTTGATTTAGAAATTTGGGACATTGTTGAAAATTCATTTGATTTTCCAATTAAAATGGTCAATGGCGAAAAAGTGAGAAAACCACTTGGTGAACTCACTCCCGAGGAGAAACATAAAGTCCAACTTAACTCTCGGGCCATGAACATTTTGTGTTGTGGGTTAGGTGCTTCGGAATATAACCGAATTATGAATTTGAAAACAGTGCATGAGATTTGGTCAAAATTAGAAGTTACCTATGAAGGAACTTCTCAAGTTAAAGAGACCAAAATCAATACGCTTGTTTATGAATATGAGTTATTTCGCATGAATTCGGATGAGACCATTAAGTCTATGTTTACTAGATTTACAAATATTGTTAATGGTTTATCTAACATTGGCAAGGAGTTTTCTACTGGTGAACAGGTGAGGAAGATTCTACGAGTCCTTCCTCAACAATATGATCCACTTGTGACAGCCTTGAAAGCAGCAAAGAATATTTCAGCTATGTCACTAGATGAACTATTGGGTGAGCTGTTAACAAATGAAATTGAGCTTGCAAGAAGAAAGAATGAAGAGCATGCGGTAGAAAAAGAAAAGAAAAAGAAGAAGGAAGAGACAATTGCTTTTGTAGCCGATTCCTCCACAGATTCAGATGTATCAATCTCAAGTGAGGTAGCACTTATTTCTAAAAGCTTATCTCGTTTATATAACAAAAGAAATATAGGAAAAAGATTTGGGAAGAATAAAAGGCAAAAGGGCAAAGTTGTTTCCCATGAAGAAACAATTTGTTATGAATGCAAATTGCCTGGGCATACTAGGCCAAATTGCCCTCACTACAAAAAGAGAGTAGAAAAATATCAAAACCAAAAGAAGAAGAAGAAGGCTATGAAGATCTCATGGGATGATTTAGATAGCTCCTCTTCTTGTAATGAAGACAAGAAGGAGAGCTTGATTTGTCTTATGGCAAAGGACAACATTCAAGAAGCAATATCAGATGATGAGGTATGTTCCTATTCCTCCTCTTCTTCATCTTCTTGTATGGAAAATTATGAAGAGCAATACATAGCCATTTGTACCAAATATAAAAAATTAGCATCTAAGTATCTTAAATTAAAAGAAGAGCATGAAAATTATTTAGGTTTGTGTGAACATTTGAATGAAGTGAATGTCAATTATTTGCTAGAAATTAAGAAAGAAAGAGATGAGAAGGCTTCTTTTATTGTCAAAAATACATGCTTAGTTAGGGAATTAAATAATTTGAAAAGTTTGCATGCTCATTGTAGGATTTCTTTTCAAAAAATAAATTATGCAAGAACCATTACCTCCTCTTATGCACAAAATGCTATTTGTAATTATTGCATGAAGTTTGGACATATTTCTTCTTATTGTAAATTTAGAAATTCTATAAATAACAAATCTTCTAGTTTTGTTTGGGTTAGGAAGAGTAGCTTACATAATGATCAAATTAAGACAAGTGGACCCAAAAGGGTTTGGGTCCCTAAATGTAACGTTTAATTGTGTGGTGTAGGCATGCTTTCCTTCAAGGATCGGGGAAGGCATGTGGTACTTGGATAGTGGATGCTCAAGACACATGACTGGAGATGCATCTTTATTCATCCACTTGAAGAGCTATGATGGTGGTGAAGTTACTCTTGGTGACAACTCCAAGAAGAAAGTGATTGGAATTGGAACCGTGGGCAACTCACATACATCCATAAGAAAGGTCTTTCTTGTACAAGATTTAAGGTACAATCTTCTTAGTATTAGCCAATTATGTGATTCGAATTTCACAGTTTTATTTAATAAACATGAATGCATCATTAGCAAGGATAATCTTCCTCTTATTATAGGATGTAGAAAAGATAACACTTATGTTTTATTTTTACACATGGTCAAGAATAGTGGACTTGAGTGTCTTACTTCACAAGACAGTAATTCTACTTTATGGCATAGAAGATTTTGTCACTTAGGAAAGTCATCTCTTAAAAAGATCATGAAGTTTGATGTGGTTAGAGGTCTACCAAATCTTAGTCAGTTAAGTGATCATTTATGTGGCCCATGCCAATTAGGAAAACAGACAAAGGAAAGTTTTAAGCCTCTTAAGGACATCACTACTTGTAAACCTTTAGAACTTGTTCACTTAGACTTATTTGGTCCTACCAGAAAGTCTAGGTGGAAGCAAGTATGGGTTAGTAATTGTAGATGATTTTACTAGATTTACTTGGGTTCTTTTAGTTAGAAAGAAGAGTGAAGTATTTGAAAAATTCGTAAGTCTTATTACAAGAATTGAAAAAGAACATGAAGTTAGGTTAATCTCTATTAGGAGTGATAATGGAGGAGAATTTAAGAATGAATTATTTGATGAATATTGTGTTAAAAATGGAGTGTTTCATACTTTTTCTTCACCTAGGACTCCTCAACAAAATGGCATAGTTGAGAGAAAGAATAGGACCTTGCTTGATGCCGCAAGGTGCATGCTAAATGAGTATAGAGTTCCCAAATTTTTTTGGGCTGAAGCAGTTAACACTGCCTGTTATGTATTTAATCGAGTCATATGTAGACCTTTGTTAGAAATTTCTCCTTTTAAGTTGATTTATGGCAAGAAGCCCAAGGTAGCTCATTTTCATGTGTTTGGATGTAAATGTTTCATTTTAAATAATGGAAAAAGAGACCTTGATAAGTTTGATGCCAAGTCTGATGAAGGGATTTTTCTAAGATATTCACTTTCTAGTAGAGCGTTTAGAGTATACAACAAGAGAACACTAGTTGTTGAAGAGACAATTCATGTTAAGTTTGATGAATCTCTTAGTGAGGCATCTCATAGTCATCATCAAATAGATCTACTTGATGAATTTGAGGACTTATGTCTTGAAGAAGATAAATTGGATGATATAGCTAAGGTTGAAGAACCAATAAAAGATGATAGTGAGATTGAGAAGTAATTGAGATATTCTAAGGATCATCCTAGCGAATTGATTATTAGAGATTTAAAAGAGAATATTAGAACTAGAAATTCATTTAATCATGCAGCATTCGTGTCAAATGTTGAACCATGTTCTGTAGAAAATGCATTTGAAGATGAGTCTTGGATTGCTGCAATGAATGATGAGTTAGTACAATTTGAGAGAAATCAAGTATGGGATCTTGTACCAAGGCCAAATGATAAAACAATCATTGGTACAAAATGGGTTTTCAAAAACAAGGTAGATGAGAATGGTGAAGTTATTAGAAATAAAGCTAGGTTAGTAGCAAAAGGCTATTGTCAGATAGAAGGAGTAGATGTGGATGAGACATTTGCTCCTGTGGCAAGACTTGAAGCTATTAGACTTTTACTTGCTTATGCATGTTACAAAGGATTTAAATTATACCAAATGGATGTTAAGACTGCATTTTTGAATGGATATATAAATGAAGAGGTTTATGTTGAGCAACCTCCTGGATTTAAGATACATGATAAGTTAGATCATGTATACAAACTTAAGAAAGCTCTTTATGGATTGAAACAAGCTCCAAGAGCATGGTATGAAAGATTGTGTATTTTTCTTACTTCAAATGGATTTCATAGGGGTAAGATAGATATTGTACAGAATTCAACTGAAGGTCAACTAGTATGTCAAGTGTATATAGATGATATAATATTTGGAGCTTCTAATGTAGAGATGTGCATGAAATTTGCAGATTTAATGAAGAATGAGTTTGAAATGAGTATGATGGGAGAATTAATCTTCTTCCTTGGACTTCAAGTAAAGCAAACAAGTGAAGGAATTTTTATTTCTCAAACCAAATACTTGATTGGTTTGCTTAAGAAATTTGGTTTTGAAAGCATGAAGTCAAGAAAAACTCCTATTAGCACAAGTACTATCATAAGTAAAGATGAAACTGGGAAGTCCATTGATACAAAACTATTTAGAGGAATGATTGGATCATTACTATATCTTACAGCGAGTAGACCTGATATTGTGTTTAGTGTAAGTTTATGTGCAAGATTTCAAGCAAATCCTAAGGAATCACACCTACAAGCAATCAAGCATATCTTTAAGTATCTTATAGGTACTAAGACTCTAGGCTTATGGTACCCTAAATGTGAGTCTGGATTTGATTTAATAGCCTACACAGATGCTGACTTTGCTGGCAGCAAGACTGATAGGAAGAGTACCTCTGGCATGTGTCAATTGATTAGTGGTTCACTAATTTCTTGGGCCAGTAGAAAACAAAATTGTGTGGCATTATCAACAACAGAGGCAGAGTACATTGCTGCAGGTAGTTGTGTTGCTCAAGTACTATGGATTAAACAACAACTTTTAGATTACGGCTTAGAATTTAGTCAGATTCCAATTTTCTGTGACAATTCAAGTGCAATTTGTCTATCAAAGGATCCGGTTCAACATTCAAGATCCAAACATATAGAGCTTAGATATCATTTTATTAGAGAGCATGTGCAGAAAAAGAAATTCAACTCTCATTTATCCCATCTTCCGCTCAAATGGCTGATATTTTTACCAAACCATTGCCTACGGATGTGTTTCATAGACTTCATTTGAGTTTAGGTGTCATTAACCCCTTTGAGTGATTACAAAAAGGGGGAGAGTGATGTGCTAGGATTCAGGGGGAGTATAGGCTAGGATTCAGGGGGAGCTATATTATAATCCATGATTGTTATTTATTGTTACTTTAATGCTTCGTCTTTTTATTTACTTTAATGCTTCGTCTTTTTATTTGTTTTTGAGCTTTGGTTTTGTAATCATCAAGGGGGAGATTGTTGTACCCTTTGATGTGATAATTACAAAACCAAGCTATTTCTTACTGAAGGCTTGTTTTTTAAGTAAAATTGTTAATAATTAATTAAATCAAGACATGAATTTTAGATGTCTAAAATAATGGTCTCTAAGAGCCTTGAGGTCATGGCATACTTCAAGGAATTTTTGAGACATGCGCAAGATTTTTTATAATTAAATTTCTTTTTATTTCTCTTGAATTTGATATGTCAAAACTTTGAGATTATGAGGCACACTAGTAGTATTAACATTTAAAAATATTATAAAATTATTTAATAATGAATTTTCATTTTTGGGCCAAGCATATTTGACAAAATTTATAGACATGGGTATTTGATTTTTTAATATTATTTTGGAATCGTTTTTTACGAATTTCTTTTCATAGCCACTTAATAAACTTATAATACTATAAGAATATAAAATTTTTTTTATACACTTATATTCAAATTTGTGGCTAAAACATTCGTCAAAAATACCCTAAAACAGAAAAAGTCTGGGGAAAAAGCACTGTAGCATGGGCGGGTCGACCCGGCACCAAAACAGCCCGTCCAGGCCTTTTAGAAATAAAAAAAGAAAAATAAAAATTTGGTGGACTCGAAAGGGGCGAGCAAAGCCCGCCCAAAGACCGCCGAGAGCAGCTCGGCTAGTGCTGGTCAACGATCAACGAAACAGTGCCTGGCTAAGCCAAGCCTACCGAGAGGAGCTCGACTAAGTCTAACTTCAGTGCGGTCTACGGTCAAAGAACAGTGCATGGCTAAGTCAACCTGAACCGGGTGATGAAATCCCGGTCAAGGAAGGGGGGAGCCAGCCCCAAAGTGGCTCGCAGGTTAAACGGCACAAATGTATTATAAAGCGGTGTACCAAATTTCATTTTGCAGTGTGGGACTAAAAATCCCACCTTATAACTTCGGCAGGATCCAAAAGCGCAGATCAAGCCCGCCGAGATCCAACGGGCGAGAGTAATTTCGAACGGCTGTTTAATCAGCGCCGTTCGTTCAGCGCGTGGGATCCAATGGTTCAGATCAAGTCCGCCCGGATCAGACGGTCTAGAGATGATCAAGCCGTGAAGTCCATCCAGCCGTCCGTTCTTGAAGTAGGATCGGATGGCTGCTGCTCTTCTTCTTCCTTTTCGGGCTTCCGGCAACGGCTATTTTCCGGATTTTTTTTTACCATTTTTCTAGCCGTTTGGAATTGCTTTTTGGTGGACTATATATATAGTACATTTTACAATTTATAGTATTGATGAATCCACTTGCAAAAATCATCAAAAACTAAGGAAAATGGCCAAAACCGAGAGCAACAATTGGCATATTTGTGGGAGCTACGGGCTCAACCTTCTTCTCAAATTTCAACAGCTTTCTTCCACATTTCGTTGCATCATTCGGTAACATTTAGTTGTGCCACTTTGCTTTGAGAAATTAAAGGTGTAGAATTTTTGTATGCATTGCTATTGTAAAAATTGTACGCTTTATTGTAGCCGGATTTGTTCAGATTTTTGGTGTCTCGTTGGAGCACTGGTTGTACTTGGTTTACCCCTACCAGCTTCCGCAAAAGGGAGTGGTTAGTGGAAGCTAGATCGGGTTGATCGGGGGTGGATGTAGGCACGGGTTTGGCCGAACCACCTAAATATCTGTCTCTTTTTGCTTGTCTTATTATTGCATTTTTCGTTTTTATTTCACAATTTTTTTACAAACGTATTTAATTGAAAGAATTTTCAAAATCTAAATTTTAGTGAAAAGCACAATTCACCCCTCCCCTCTTGTGCGTTGTTCTCACACGATTTACATCAAGATCAATCGTAAGAGGCTTTAAGATTGCTTGAGTGCCATTTGTAAGTTCAATATGACAACGAAAAGTTGCACATTTAGTCCCTTTGGGATTACATGATATTCTAAGATATATGTTACGGACTGCATGCAGTTATTGAGGATGCTTAGATCACTATAGTCTTTGTGCAAGTGATTGACATTAGCAACTGTTAAGTTCTAACTAATGTGAGGATACAAAAATGCATGGTCTTGTTTTGAGTTCATTGAGTATCGAAGGAGTATTGCATTGTTTGTGGAACACTTTACATCAATCTTTTAGCTTCAAAATTGAAGGATCAGCTTAATTCACTAGATAAAGACACAACTAATGAGATTTTATACTTGATATTGATTCTTTCCATTACTTATTTTATATATATATATAACCTTACTATTGCTTTTCAGTTTTACAATATAACTCTAGGATTCCTTACTAAACTACCTAGAACACTACCCAATATACTTATGTAAGAACAAGTTGTTAAGAGTTACTTAAGAGCTCAAGTTTTAAGCATTAGAGTTTGTTAATCTTTTGGATGACATTTCTATTTGTATTTCATTATTTTAATAAGCTATATTTCTATTTTTATTGATTATTTTCAGTTGTGAATATTATGGGGTGCTTGATTGCTGTTTGAGTGCTTTAGCATTATGATAATTATAATATATTCTAGGTTCAAGTATTATTGAGGATTTTATTTTATATTAGATATTATGACTTTTATATTATGGATTACAGTATTGGATATCTATGAGTCATAAGACAATCTTTGCATTCTAGCATATATAGCACATTTGTAGGCTTTTTTTTGTGTCATATGCAAGCCATTGCATGTTGGTGGGTCATATAGCTTGGGGTGAATGAGTATCTAAACAGATTCTTTCGCTAGTTGGTAAGGAGACAAGGAAATTTTTGCGGGATTTTTTGAGCAAGATGGTCAAATTGGTTGAACATTGCTCCAAGATTTAATGTCAAGTCAGTGAAGTGAATGAATCAGTTGGCAAGTACATTGATGGGTATATGCATTTTGTTATATCTGGTGGTTTTATTGAAATAATTTGTTGAATTCTTAGGTGTGATTATGCAACAAATTATCAAATTAGATAAATAAGTGACTCTACTCTAAAAAGATGACTAAGAGTTTTCTTTTTTTTGCAAGCTCTAATAGGTTGAATTTGCACCATAAAATAATTTAGAAAGTTGATGAGTTTGATTTTTTAAAACCTCAAGGAAAGTTAGTTTTTTAGATTTAAATGAAACTCATGATGGTAAGAGTTTCACCCTTGAAAAAACTTAGAGAAGAGATTGTTTCTTCTGCTTTATAGATTGGAACAAATTCTTATGATTTCTTTACAAGCATTAGCAAAAGATTGAAATGAAACACTTGGAAAAAAAATCCAAATAGATTAAGGGTTGATAAGGCTCATTGGCTCAATCCACAAAATAATTTCTAAGTATAATTTCTTTTATGAAATTTTTTTTGTTATCACCCATTATTACAATTTGGGTAAATATTTGTTGTTGCTATTTAAAACATGATTGCTTTTTGATGTTCTAATTTCTAAAATGTTTTATACACAAAATTGACCATCTTCTTGTGTTCTTCAATGCCAAACATGTGGTATTAGAGCAAGGATTGTAATGGCCTAGCATCCAAGAGAGTCTAAATGAACAAACTTTTCTACTCATACATTTATGGTTTATGATCAATCCACCATTGAATAATAACTAATAAACAAAATACCATTTTATTTCTTGGACATGACAATGGTCCACTTTTAGAATTGATCAATTATCGGATTTCAAAGAAAGACCCCACGAGTCTTTCTTTGAAAGTCATGAAAATTAACATTAAAGAAAGACCCCACGAGTCTAATAACTTGACTTCCACTAAAATAAACTGTTTTTTCCAATACATAAGATAAACATTTCACTTAAAGATGTACTAGTCTTAATCCAACTTGTAGCATTGTCAAAATTGACTCCTCTATTTCCAATTAGTCACTTATAACTTTATCATTGTAAGAGTCAATTACACTTGACACATGGTGGGACTCAATTATAAGAAAAACCCATATAAAATTACATGTCTATGGTACTAGACCATTTAAAATTATAAAAAAAATAGGTATCAATGTCTATGATTTCGATTTAGGTAAAGATTATGACGTATGCATTACCATTAATATTTGTGATTCCTTACTATGTACATAACCACACTCATTACCAAGTGAGTCTTTTGAATCTTCACCAACATTATTTAGCAAATCAGTCCTACCACTACAATTAGCCCATTGCAGTTTTTTGAGAGATCAAGTGGAGCAAATCTTAAGTAATCAAATAGTTTCACATAGGATTAAGAACAACAATGACTTTTCATATGTTGTTGATTCCATCTCACCTCGAATAATGTTTTGATTGCCATGGAGGAGCTTCACAACCAAAACACAGGATGTTAGAAGAATACCAGAGAAGTTTCCTTAGCTCTAAGATATTGATCTCTTTCCTATTTGGGATGGATGATGTAATAGCATCACATACAATACACAAATGTTTCATTTGGAGTCATACTAATCTTATTTAGGCATGTAGTCATGCCAAGATTAACTCTACTTCACATTAATCTTTACTATCATTAAGTTTGTTAGGGTTAATTACAATTAATACCTATTTGTTTTCCATTTAAGTTTTTTATTAGTATGTTAAGTTATTTAAATCTACACCTTAGTTTAAGTAATTCAAAGGTCAATTGATAGCTTTTAAGATGTTTTAGCTATAAATTTGCTACAGCATGTCTGTTCAGTCGCCTTATAAATCTACTAATGTAAGTGGTTGAAAATGACTTCAATAAGGCTTAAAATTGAGTTTTGGATCATTTCTACTATACTTCAATAACATTTTCACAACCATCAGTGGTTAATGACATCACCTATGCAACCTCACTCAAACTTCACTAACCCTTTGAAGTCATTGATCCACTCAACCCATCCTAAGCTTTCAACATGCATAGCCTTAATTTGTTAGCATGCTTGACAAGTCAACAAACACTCTTCACTCTAACCCACAATGACCAGAAAACTAGAGCCAAGGTGTCATGTGCCTCACCCCAACACCCACTGATCACATGGCTCACCTCCTCATTACAGATTAAATTATCAATCGAAATGTACGGTCAAATTTATCAACTATAATAATAATAATAATTAAATGTTTTAGATTTTTAAGGATTTTTTTGTAGAACTTAATGGTCATCATTGCTAGTTTAACATTTTCTCTCTATTGGTGCTTGACCACACCTATAGGCTTTTGTCTATCCCCTATAGCATTGAGTTTAATTTGGAAGCAAGATTATGCATGATTAAAGAATGTGATATCAAATGGTCATCACAACCCAAAAGGCTGCACATATCACTTGATCATTTATAGGACTTTTCAAAGATCCTTTCATGTATTCACTTATGAAAACCATGTTATAACTTCTCCCTCCCCAAAGTATTAATATCTAGTGGACTTCTTATCAAGTAACACGTGGAAACTATCTACATCATAATGATCTTATCACTTATTTATACTATTCAATTAGTAGGATTGAATGGTGGTGTGTATAAGGAGAGGTCTTACTTAAAAGAATTAACCAAAAAATTTGAACCAACAAGAATGGCCATGAACAACCACAAATAAAATAAAGAAAAAGTTCTTAATGTATTAAACCTTGGAATATCTGGAACTTCTAAACTTTCCCATGTTGAGTGAAATAACGATGTCGGTTCCACTACTACTTGGACTCTTCCTTTAGTTCCTTTAACCTTCATTGTTATGAACATAGCCCCCTGGGACCCAAAGATTTTTTATAGAGGCTTGTATCACTATGCGTAGATTTTTTTATTATGCTTAATGGTGTCTATGTATAGTGGATTGAAGTGACTAGGAATCATATGTGGGGTTGTTTGCTATACTTATACCTTTTTACTATTGTGTAAGTATCTCTTATAACTTATTTAGTACTAGCTTGAGTATTCTAACTTGATTAGGTTCAAGATTAGCTCTTTCTATCTAATAATTACACACCTTCAATATACTAAAGTCATCATGATTTATGCATCTAAACTTGTGCTGTATCGAGATCCATTTGAGAAATTATGGAGCACTATGAGAAAAACTCAAGTTAGGTGGTGAATCATAATGAATCAAAAATATTACTTAGCAAAGGGAAGGATCACAAGTGAACGAAGATGATAGCTAAAAAATTACACATACCTCAAGTTTCTTAATTGAAATATTTAGTTAAACCAATTGTAGAAAAAAATTACAGAAAAATGCTATAATTTTATTGTTAATCAAGTTGAAAATTGTGTGTCAATATAGCTGATTAAGTCATTACCAATGCTAGGCTATAATACCATGATTAAATCAATGTTAACTATTATTCTTATGTACTACTTTACCCATTCCTTAATTTTGAGTGACATTATTATAGAATGGAAGAAATTGATGCACCAATTCGTAAGGGGTTCTTCAAATGTTTGAAACATAATACATTATACCTACTGGAAAATGTTTACTCTTCTTAAGAAAGGTAGGGTTCTTAAAGTTTTTATTTTGTCAGCATGGTAGATAAGAATGACAAAAACGTTGCAGGCGGGTGATGGCTCAGGAAATTATTTATAAGGTTAGTCCAACTGGTTAAAGTACATTATAACAAGTAATAGTTTCTATATGCATTCGTAGTGATTCTCATATGTGTAAGTTGCTTAGTATTGTGGCTCTTTTGATAATAAATACTTTGGTTTGGAGGATTGTTGTGGGTAATTTTGTCTCATTCTCTTTAGATAATTACCTTGACATATTTCCTATTTCTTTTCAGCCAACTAATCTTAGGATAGATGTGGACCATCAGGCACTTGTAATGGAGCTTGTAATGTAATATGATGTGTGGGATCACAATAAGATAGAAAACCTATTTGCACATGATCTGGTAGGTAAGATTCGATATATCCTATGGTCCAAATTAAACAAAAATGATGTTTTGTGCTTCAAATTTTGTGTGAAAACAATGCTAGACTCAAAGATTATCTACAATGGCACATATATATGCCATAATATTGTTAGAAAGGAAGTTGCCTAGGTTTGGAAAGTGAGGGTGTAACCTTGTGTCAGAATATAGTTGTGGAATTTTGTGCTAAATCTACTTCTGTCTCACTCTTAGCTTCATGCAAGAGTGATTGAGATATTGAAGCTATATCCATGGTGTTCTATTCCAATTGAAGGTGTCTAATAGTGTTTGTAGGAGCACCATAGTGCTAAAGAGTTGTGGTCAAGCAGCTTCACAAACTAGAATTTCATGCTCGATGTTCTTAATTATTAGGATGTTACATCATTATTTGAGCATCTAAGCTAGACGTATATCAATATGTGGGTGGCATTACATCTCATACAATCAATTTCAAAACTTTTGTATTATTCAATCTATGACTTAACAAAAATCTACAAGCACATGCAAAGAAGGACCTCAACTCAGCCACACTTCAAAGAAATATTTAATTTATTTCTTTTGTTTATTTCAACTCTCTTATCTCATTTATTGGGAGAGCTTTAGCAACCTTAATGGACTATTTCTTTTTATTAGACTCCTCCCCCAATGAGATGGGTTAATCTATATTACTATGTAGCTATGCAAGAAGATCGCAGTGTTCGAATTAGAACTATTAGTCAAAATGATAGAGGTAGTCCTATTTTTATTATAGGTAAAACATTTTTTGGGAGTGCAATACTGTGAAATAATTCTGGTCCAGTAGCTTTTTAATAGATTGCTTCACGCCTTGTAGGATTAAATGTAGGGTCGTAACTTCAAATTTTGATCATCTCATCAGATCACAATGAATATTCATGCTACAACTTCTCAAATTGTTAAATTGCATCTCTATCTTTGCACCACCTTTGGCTTGACAAGAATCAACAACCACATGTGGATAAGGAACTTAATTCTAATGCATTTTCAAAGGAACATTTGAATTGTTGCTACTACTTGCTTCAACTCTCTAATATTATCTAATGGGAATTCTGGTGGCCTTAATGGGTTGGACTTATGTTGGATTCCCCTTTCGACGGGTTGGATTAATTTCAATTATGATGTAGCTATGAATGATAACTTTATTGCTAGAATTGCTATTGTTATATGAGATGATGTGGGTATATATATTACTATTGTCAAACAATTTTGGATTAGGTTCAACTTTGGACATGGTGACCATTGTTATTCTTGAAGCAAGGGAACTTCTTGTAACACTACATCTTATTGTGAATGTAATAGTCATTGAATTAGATTGCACAACAACCATCACTATAGTGAACTAGTTACTTTCATCTACAACAATCAATGGTTCTTATCATAGCATTATTGCATGTGGTATGAAGTTCTTCAAATTGTTCTATGTAAAGCACCAAAGCAATGGCGCTGCAAACTGGGTAACTAATCATGCTCATTTGTTTGATTTGTTTTGGGACTTGGGAATGCCCCTCCCCAAACCACATAAACTGTTTTTTTATTAATTTTATATATGAACCTTGTTATGGAGAGGTTTATGTAAGCTTTAGCAATTACTTTATAGAATATCCCAAAGACTTTAGTATCATCTAGTGTATAAGAAAAGTGCAAGGGTTTGTGGTAGCCTATGGTTAATTTCAAAAAAGAAAATTAATAAATAGTAGTTGCCAGGAATCTTAATATATGCCTGGGCAGAGCATTGAGCAATGGCTTCAATTTTTTAAAACAAATTACAAGATGGTCATTTGGCTGAGATTTTGTTGGGATCACTTGGAAAGCATAGTTGAGATTGCTCAATGGTTTTACCTTGATTTTAAAAAAGCTTACTATGTTTATCACTAGTAGTGATAAAGACGTTATTTGCACTTTTGCATTAGGAGTTGGTTGCTTGGAGTTTACATGACACAAATTATGGTTGTATTGGATATCTTATGTTTGGCATATTTTACTAGATAACGATCAGGCTATGATTGATTATGGCTACCTCTATGAAGAGGAATTTTAATTCTTTTGGATTGAGAAATTGTAAGTAGTTTGTATCTAAAGGTTGGCAAAATAATTATCAAAAAAAGGTTGACTTTCTTCATATGTTGTTATTACATCTATTGCTGCAAATAATCATAGTATTACAGCAATACTAACATACCATTGAAGCATAGAAAATAATTCATTAGAAGAATTATTATGCATGGCACAATGCAAAATCTACTTATGACATAAATAATATGTTTAGTGGTTAGAAGTTAAGGGAACTTTAGGTTTGTTGAGCTACTTCACATAATTTGTCCTTATGTGTAGAAAGGCATTCTTTTGTATTACTTTGCTACAATAGGTGCAACATGGAAGTTCTAGCTTTTTTGCTTGAAGTGATAACTTCAAATGGAGGTCTACTACAATATGAGTTGCATGGTGCGGTGGGCGATTTATTAATGGGGACGTCATCAAAGTACATTGAAATTGTTGTTGGGAAGATGTCACTTAACATGTTTGGTAGGTACAAGTAGTAATGTTTTACACATGACTACCCTTATTTACTCACTATTAGTTGTGGGGAGCCTTGGATAATTATTGCATTGTTTAGCCACTTTGAATTACAATGTAGGAGTACTACAAATAATTTTAGCAAAGATGTGGGGGCTACAAAGCAAGTAGTTTCTACAAATGAGGGACCTACAAGCATGTCACCCCCTATGTTCATAAAATTGTTATTGTATTTGTACTTAATGTAAAGGGGGACCTATAAGCATTGTAGAAATCTATGTATGAGTAGTTGTCTCTATAGGTAGAGTGAATTAAAGTTTTGTTATAACTATTATGTTGGAAAATCTCTTTTGCTCCAATTAGACATTATTATGTAAGATTGAAATTAAATTACATTCATTGACTCTATTGCATGGTTGAGTATTGGAATTGAAATTTTGCTCCAAGTGAGTATTTGAACTACTATGTAAAAGACACATGGAAAGGAGAAACTATAAATTTCAAGTAAATATGGTTGGAGACAACCTCAAAGGTTATCGCTACATTCTTAAGAAATGGCAAAATTGACACTCCAGCATGCCCCTTTGATGCAATCCTATTGTATAGCAAGTGTGTACATAACATTATTAGGCTGTGGCTATTAGTGGTTATTGCATCCCCTAGTTTTCAATGTACTAGTTCCTTAATGTTATGGTGTGGTGGGTCATTCATGATTTTTGTTTGATAGAGGAGGTGAACATATTGTGTTGCACTACAGTTTGATCAACAAACAATTTCAAGAACATTGTTTTGGAATGCTTCCATTATCCAAGTTGAATGATCAATTTCATTAATTATCCTAACACTATGTGTTATTATGGAATTGTTGTGCCCATAAGAAGTAGTTTTCACAAGGATACTGAATAATAAATAAAACCATCATGTCTAGTAGTAATGGTATTTTTGTTTAATAAATTATGATCATATTTGTTTTGTTGATATCTATGCAATTAAAGTAGCTAAATTTCATGGCTACCTATTGTATTTGGTAAAGAGAAATATAGCCTTTATGATTTTCCCTTGGAAACTCATATGGAGAGCTTTAGTTAATGCAAGATAGATAAACTTTTTGAAAAAATCATGGATTACTTTGTTTAACCTTCGACTAGTCTATCTAGGGGCATTGTAGCACTATGGTAGAATTGGGCATGCTTGAGATTATGGATCACCCTTCATAGATGGTTACTATCTTGGTGAGTTGTTATAATAATGAGATTTGGAGGTCTTGCATAGTGCATCTATCAAAATACTATATAAACTATTGATTAACTTGGGACCAAATTAGAGATAGTGCTTATTTTAGTGGACCATTATTTGTTGTAGGGCACTTTAATTCCTTACATGCATAACAATAAAAAAGGTAGCAAGAAATTTAGCAATGGCCAGACTTAGTTTTAATTCTTCAGCTTTATTCACGATATGGATCTCACTAGCTTGGGTTTCATTGGAAATTAGTTTACTTGGTGAAATAACGATTAAGTGATGCCTGCATCTATGATGTGTTATATAGAGCTTTTATTAATATTGATGGTATGCAAGCCATCCTATTCACCACTTTTATGGTTCTCCCTGCATCCCTTAGACCATAACCCACTACTACAAGAGTTTAGAAAATAATTATTAGGCAAAACTAAAAAGAGAATTTGATTTGAAAATATTTTGCTATCCTTTCCCTAATAAATGAATTTATTTAATACAACTTGGAAAAATATTATTAAAGGAATCCCAATGGATAGTTTTCCTACCAAATTCAGTGAAGCTATGTCATCATTAAAGAAATGGATCATAACAGACCTTGAAAATAGCTATAAAAATCTTAGCAATAGGAATAGGAAATCCAGGAGCTTCAACATATAGAATCTATGGAGTTGCTTAACTGAGTTGGAACATGATCCTACTACTGGCTTATTTCTTCATATCTCATTGTGATTGCTATAGAAGAAGCATGGTAGAGGTAGCATACCAAGCTTAATTAAGCCCCCTTGGGGATTGAACATGCTTCTTTTAGGATATGGCTACCTTTAACACCTAGAGCAACAATATCCAACCACCTAAAAATTATATGAGTGAATTAATGGCCTCCCAAACAAAGATTAAAGAAATTCTTTCGTACTTTTTTTAGTAAGAAATGGTGTGTCCATGTCTAATATGATCCTTCTACACCCATTTTTGCCCTTGATAATTACTAATGATGAAGAGGAGACCACACTTGTGACTCTAATAAGTGATGATAATGTCATATCTATAATGATGTCCAAAAAAAGAAATAAATTCCATATTTTGGATGGCTTCTTAGTCGAACTTGTACATGGTTATTGGAATATCATACAGATGGACATTATTATAGTAGTGAAATAATTTTTTAAAGATAGCTTTATATCGAAATGTTGAAAGAATACATTGGCCATATTCATCCTTAAAGTTTAAGGAGCATCAAAACAAAAGACGTTTAGGCTCATTAGCCTTTGTAATATGATTAACAAAGTAGTCACCAAAATGTTTGTGGTTAGACTTAGGGTAATGCTTCTAGTTATCTTAGTGAAGGAGCATGTTGCTTTTGTGTTATGTTGTGCTATATCTGATAATATTTTTTTTGAATTAGAAAAAAACTTATTTGCATCTTTCAAAGAAGGTTTGATGGTAATAAAATTAGATATGCATTAAGCTTATGATAATGAAAATTAGAAATTTGTATTGGATACTCTTAGGCTTTGGTAGATCCTTACACTTTGTTGTGGTTGGATTAAGGCTTATATCACCACACAAAGATTTGGGTTTATGTTTGATGATTTTTATCTATCATTGATGCAAGTAACTAAGGGTTTTAGATAAGGATATGAATAAGTATTGATCAGAAAATTCAGAATTAGATATGGATCATGCTTATGATAAGGAAAATTAGAAATTTGTGTTGGATATGCTTAAACATTGGTGATTCCTTACACTTTGTTGTGGTTGGATTATGGCTTATATCACCACACCAAGATTTAAGATTGTGTTCAATGTTTTCTATGTATCACTATTCAAAGTAACTAAGGACAGGGATGTCCTCTCAATCCATGCCACTTTACTAAAGTGTCTAAGCATCTCTTATTGATTATTAGTATTAGTTTGATCATATTGTCTCAATTGAGTTTAGGAATTTTTCTTCTTCGTTGATGATTGCACACCTTTTGTATAGTGATGACATCATCACTTGTGAACCATAAATTTGTGGTATAATGAAGAATATTTAGGTTGTTATAGAGTAATAAGGGCATCACTCAGATGAGGTGATGAATTTAAACAAATTTAGAATGTTATTTAGCAAAGGGATGAAGTGCAAGTGTAGAAAGTTGATTTCTCAAAATTTTTATACGCTTCCTTAAAATATCTAGAAAACAAATTATAGCAACAAAATTTTAGAGAAAAGAATTAAAATTCATTAATGAGCAAGTAGAAAATTATGTGTCAGGGGTGGATGATCAAATCATTATTAATGGTGGACCACAATGTCATGATGAACTCGATATTAACTATTGTTGTTACTCATTGCTTAGTCTACACCTTAATTCCAAGCTACAGTATTGCTTAATAAAACAGATTGCTGTGTCATTATTTGTGGAGTAGTATGAATGATAGTAGTGTATTAAACTATGCTTATTGGGAAATACAACTCTTAAGGAATATGATAAACTTGAGTTTGTAGTTTTTCGGCCTAGTAGTTAAGGCTTATTGCAAAAATGGTATGTGTGGTATTACTCAAGAAGATAATTTATGAGTTTAGTTCTTTAGATCAAAATACATTTTGATAATAATACTTTTCATATGCCTTGTAGTACACTCATACATCTATGTCACTTAATGTTGGAGGCCCTTATACAACAAAAAGTAAGGTTTGGCAAATTGTTGCAAGAAATTTTGCTTCCTTTTTTTGGTTAATTTTCTCAGCATCCATCTTATTGCTATTGAAACAACCTTTTTTAACATGGATGTGGAGCATTTGATATTTGTAGTAAAGCTTATTAAGGAGCATGGGCTGTTGAATCACAAAAAGATTTAGAAGTTATTCACACCTGATTTGTTATTTTTGATTTGACATTCTCCTTCTATTAAATCTAATCAAATGAATGTTAAATGCTTCACATTGGGTGAGGATATGGTGTTGGACTTAAACACTATATACAATGACACGTACATGTCCATCATGAGAGGAGGTCTTGGGGCTTGGAAAGAGTTGGTGCAACCTGAAGTAAACATTTTCCTTCAAAGATTAGCATTAAATCTACTATGAATTGAAATATCTCGTAAAGCAAGAAATAGTAATTACAAAAAAGATATTTACAAAATAAAAATAAAAATTTAAATGGATTGAGCTCATTAAGATGTGTCCAACCATGTTTCCTTTAATTCAATCTGACCTCCCAAGAAATTAGTATGAATTACGCAATGAATTTTGCATAAATATTAATTAGTCATTATTTTAATAATAAATAAATATATAGTAAAGCCAAAATGAGAAAATTTATACAATGTAATAGAACAACAATAGAGTAATGTAAAAGCCCTATGTGATGAGATTTATAATTACATAGTAAAATAACAAAATTAAAGAAAAATATTTGAAAAATGAAATACATCTTATGGGAAATTTGCATTTCAGAACACTAAGGTTATCTAGTGCAATATCTTGGATTATAAAATCATGTACAAAATGTAGTGTCACTTAAAAGCTATAAACATTTTTAATTATAAAATATTTAAAAAAATTAAAAACGAAAATTCAATTATGTAAAACACTTCCAAGATAAGTCCATTAGCATTTGTTTTGCTTAGATCAGACCTCCTTTGGAATTATCACAAATTTCAAATTTAAGCAAGAAATAATCATAATAAATTATTGTTTTTAATATTGTACAAATATATATTTAAGTTGTGAAAAAGATAAATCGAAGAAATATAATATAACAAAATCAATGAAATGTAAAGGTCATGTGAGAGGAGATTGATCATTGCATAGTAAAATAAAAAATCAAAACAAAATTTTGGAGAAAAGAGTTATATAGTTCATGAAAGTTGCATGCCAAGTTATTAAGGAAATAAAGAATAACATACTCATTCATTAAATCAAGTATGGATAAAAAATATCTCATAAAGCAAGTAAAAAATATTGAAGGTAAAAAATTTTAAAAATAGGGAAATAAATATTTATTTAGCTAGTGCTCATTATGACTAGTCTAATGATTCTTTTTTTCATCTAGATAGAACCTCGTTTAGAAATTTTATAAATTATTAATGCAAATGAATACCTATAAGATAAATATGTATTCAACATTAAATGAAATTAACTGAAGCAATGTAATATAGATAAATCAATGTGGTATAGTACTCACATCAGAGGAGAGTTAGGTTGTATTATGATATAATCAAATCAAAGTGAAACTTTCATGAAATTGAGATATAATATATGAGAAAGTTGTATTCCAAGATACAAAAATTTTAAAGAGATCAAAAGTGACATCCTTATTTGTCAAATTATCTACCAATTATTTTGCCTCATAAAACATGCCAAAAACCTTGAAACTAAAGTTCTTAGAATTATGTAAATGGTATTTAATTAGATAGAATTCATCGAGGAGAGTCCAAAACATCTGTTTTGACTAGATTAAATAGTGTTTCAAATTACTATGAATTACAAAATAAAATTAACATAAATAATAAGAAATTATTATTTAAATTATGATTAAATATATATTAAACATAAAATTAGATAAAATTAAGCAATATAATATAACCAAGTTGAAGTGATTTAAATGTCATATAAAAAGAGATTTAGAGTTAACAGTCATATTAAAAAATTAAAACAAAAATTTGAAAAATATTATGAAGATTAGGTGAAACAACCATAATTAATTAATAAAGTACAAATAAATAAATCTCATAAAACATGCTAAATACATAGAAAATAAATATTTTAAAATATTAAAAAATATTATTAATTAAATAAAGCTAATCATAACAAGTTCAACAACATTTCTTTTGTCTGCATCAACCACATTTGGAAATAGTGCAAACCACCAAACATAATAAACATAAACAATAATAAATTATTATTTTTATCATAACTAATTATATATTAAATGTGCAATATCATAAATTGATGTAATGTGATATAGTGTTATCATGGTAATGTAAGTGATGCATGATAGAAGATTTATTGTTTTACAATAATATAAAAAAATAGAAGTGGATGACTTGAAGAAAAAAGAAAAACATTTTTGGAAAGTCGATTCAAAGATACTTTGCAGATCAAGTTTTACATGCTCGATAGTCAAATTATGTACGAACAAAAAATCCACAAAAGGCATTTAAAACCCAAAAAAATAGAATATTTAAAGATATAAAAATAAATACTTTATTGGATAGTGGTAATGTTATTAAGATAATATTATTTTAATATTAAGAAGATATATATTAAAGCTTCAATGAGATGAATAGTGGTAATGTTATTTAATCAAATCAAAGAGATGTAAATGTCACACAAAAGTGATTTAGAGTTCTATAACAATGTAACTAAGCCTAAGCTAAAAATTTGAAAAAATTGAATTAGTTGTATGGAAAGTTCCAATCCAATATATCGAGGAGGTTGAGTGTAACATCTGGCATAATTAAATCTAATACATGTCAAAATGTCTAATAAAACATGTAAAAATCCTTAAAAATAAATATTTATAAATAATTAAAAATGAGTATTTAATTGTATATGCCCTTTTGAGATAAAGCCAAATCCTTGGGACATAAAGGTCAAGTAATAGTAGATTTTCTATTGCATAGAATATAAACATAACAAAGAGAAAACTTTGAAGTAATGAGATTAATTGCTGTGGAAAGTTGTACTCCAAGTTATTAAGAAAATCGGGTGCAACATTCTTAATCATTAGATTTGGTACAAATGACAATATCATCTAAAGTAAGCAAATACATAAGAAAATAGCATATTTAAAAATATAAAATATATTTAATTAGGTAGAGCTTCTCATGCTTATTCTAATAATTATTTTAGGTCTACATTCGACTTCTTTTTGAAATAATATAAAGTCCAAAAGCAAACAAAAAAATAATAAATTATTATTTTAATATTAACTTGAGATGTTTTAAAGTTTAAATAAGAAAAATTAAACCAGTGCAATATAACAAAATCAAAGCAATGTAACTATAATGCAAAAGGAAAAATACAGTATCATAGTAAAGTGGTAATTGAAGACATTAAGGAGATTTAGTAAAACATTCTTTTTTTCAAATGATGTACAAATAAAAATGTTTATTAAACAAGAATGAATAATAAAAAGCAAAAATTTTGACAAATAAATTTTTTTCAATTAATTAATCCTTAACCTGATTAGTCAAACAAAATTTGTTTTGCATCCATCACACATTGTTTAGATTTTTTGCAAATCACAAAACAATGAGAAATAATATTAATATATTGTTATTATTGTTAGTGAATTTATAGTAAAGCTAAAATAGCATTAATTCAAGTAAAAAATATAACCAAATTAAAATGATTTAAATGTCACATGTGATGTGATTTAAAGTTTCAAAATAAAATAAGCAAATGAAAATAATTAATGAAATGACATATTATATGCACAATTTACACTCCAAGATACTAAAGAGATCAAGGGAAACATCCTTGATTACCAAATCTATTATGAATTATAATGTCTTATAAAGAATGCCATAACCTTAATAAATAATATATTTCAAAGATATATAAAATAAGTTTTTAATTGGATAGAGTTTGTCTAGATGAGTCTAATGATTTTTGTTTTGATTATATCAAACTTGCTTTGAAGTGTAACAATGTCATTCATCAAAAAAGGTGTAAATTGTAATTTGTCATAAAACATGCCAAAATAACATACATTAAAAATGTCACAATTATAAAAAAGATATTTAATTGTATAATACTCATTTAGGCAAGTTCGATGACATTTATTTCACTTTTGATTATCTCTCCCTTGTAGTTACTGTCAATTAAAAAAATAAAATAAACATAAAAAGTAATAAAGTATTATATTAATATTAAGTAAACATATATTAAAGCTAAACTAAGAAAAAATTAAGTGATGTAATATAATTAAATCAATGAGAAACGAAGGTCATGTCAATTAAGATTTAGCATTACATAGTATTATGAAAAAATCAAAGTGTAAGTTTGAAGAAATGAAATAAATTACAGGGTGAAGCTACATTCCATTAGAATAAGGAGATTGAGCATAATAACCTCAATTGTGAAGTCAAGTAAAAATAAAAATGCCTCTTAAGGCCTGCTAAGATCTTATTAATTTTTTTAAAAAAATATTAAAATTAATATTTAATTGGATAGAGTTTGTATTGATGTCTTTAATGAAATACATTTTGTATCAATTGGATGTCATTTTGATTTACTATGAATTTCCTTATTAAATATGTATAAATAGTACTTAGCTTTTATTTTAAACAAAATAAATATATATTAAAATTAAAATGACATAATTTAAAGTAATATAACATAAAGGAATTGAAGTCAAGGAGATACTTGAGTGATTTACCATTAAATATAATGTAAAATAATCAAAGCCAAAGATTTGAAGAAGAAAGATAAATTATTTGAAAAAGTTGCATTTTGAGATTTTAAGTAGATTGACTATAAGATTCTCTAACATCAAATTAGGCAAACATCAAAATCAATCCTAAAGCAAACCAAAACAATTAAAAAAAATTTAAAAGCTAAAAATAAATATTTAAATGGATAAAGCTCATTTGAAGCCAGTTTAGTGACGATTCTTCACTTTTGATCGAAGCTTATATGAAGTTGCTATGTACTTTAAAAAGGAACAAGCATTAATTATGACAAATTAGCATCTTACAAAAATATATAATAAAATAAAATGAGAAAAATTGAAGCAACATAATATAATAAAATCGAAGAGATTTATAGATGACATGAGATGAATTAAGGTTTCGTATTAATAAAACCAAATAAAAACATTTTAAACAATGACATAAATTGTGTTGCATGCATTCCAAAATACTAATATAATCAAGGGTGACATCCATGATACTCAAATCATGTTTGAATAAAAATTTCTCATTATTTGAAATACTTTAGAATATAGAAACGAATATTTAACTTCGTATAGCTCATCAGTTGTGTCTAATAATGTTTGTTTCTTCTCAATCAATGTTAATGATTATATATAAGAAAAATTTGTTATTTAAATATTATGTGAATACATATCAATAATAAAAAAATAAATTAGAGAAATGTGACTAACAAAATGAAAGATGTATAATGGAAATTTTATGAGAGATTTAGAGCTACATATAATATAGTCTTATTCAAGAAAAACGTTTAAAGAAATAAGATGAATTGCACAAGAATGTTATCAACCATGATAATATAGAGGTCGATTATAATATCATCTACATTGAAATTAGGTACAAATTGAAATGTTTATTACAGTATAGCAAAACCCAAGAACATATAGTTTTTAAAAATATAAAAATGAATATTTAAAGGTGTTGAGCCTACTTATACAAGTCTGATGATCTTTGTTTTATATCAATCCGACCTTGTTTTCAATCACTACAAATTATAGAGTTAACAAAAATAAATAATTATTAATTTATAGACCAATAATAAGAAAATATATTTGAAAATTGAAATGGGATAAATTTAACAATTGTAATGTTAACGAATAAAAATCATGTTATGCGTACATGAAGGGAGATTTAGAGCTTCATAGTTATATAAATCAAAGCAAAAACTTTGATGAAATAACATAAATTGTTTGGGAAAGTTGACTTTTTTGATTGTGGGCACAGGGAAAGAGCGTAGCATCATCGATTGCAAAATTAAGTATGATTTAAAATGTCTTCTAAAAGACACAAAAATTTAGAAAATAAAATATTTAAAAATATAAAAAATGAATATTTAATTTTATACAGCTTGTCGAGATGTCATTAATGATGATTATTTAATCTCGATTAGACCTCTTTTTTAATGTAAATTAAAAAAGTAAATAAACATAAAAAAATTTATTTGTTAATACTAAGTAAATATAAATTAAAGTTTAAATGAGATAAATTGAAGCAATGTAATATGAGCAAATAAAAACATAGTTAGGGAAACATGAGAGATGAATTAGAGTTTTGTAGTAATATAACCAAACTAAAGAAAAACATTGAAGAAATGAGATGAATTATACAAGAAATATGAATTCCAAATACTATAGTAATTGAGTGAATCGTCCTAAATCTTCAGATTATGTATGAATTAAAAATTTTCTGAAGCATTCCAAAACCTTAGAAAGCAAGAATTTAAAAATATAAAAAGTGAATTTACCAAATTTGATAAAGGTCACTGAATAGGTCCAATGATGTTTATGTCTCTCCGTCGAACATCTTTAGGAGTTATTTCAAATTAGAAAAGTTAATAGGCAACAATAATAATAGATTAATTTTTTTAGCAAAAGGTAAATACATATTAATCTTGAAATGATATAAACCGAATCAATGTAATTTTACCAAATCAAATAAAACTATAGGTCACACAAGAGGAGAATTAAACTATTTTAGTAATATAATAAAATTAAAATAAAAAATTTTCAAAGAACAACATAAATTTTAGTGAAAAGTTGCAGTCCGTTATATTAAGAAATTTGAGTGAACATCCTTGATTGTCAAACCAAGCTAGAAACAGAAGGACTCATCAAGTATAACTTAAAGATAAACTTTTAAATTGATGGAGTTGATAAAAAAACCCAAAAAAGTTTGTTTCATCATAATCAGACCTCCTTTTGAACAATATGAATTACCAATGTAAGAAAGCATAAATAAGAATAGATTATTATTTTTATGTCTATAAATATAGACTATTTCTAATGTAAGATAAATTAAATTAATATAATATAAATAAATCATCATTTTTAGGCATATTATCTTTTAATTTCAATAAAAAGATTTTTTATTAAATTATTGTACAACTTTAAGATGTATTATGTAAATATATCAAATATTTTGGAGATCATTTAATAATTTTGATGTGATTTTTTTGTATTTTTATTTGAACTTTTCATGTTTTATTTAACCAACAACTTTTTAAATTACAAGTTGTTTTAAAAATTTAAATATTTTTAATTGTAATAGCTTTTTTATTTGCTTAAGCGATAGAAAAACTCTTTTTTTTAAACATTTTTGTTATTTCCTATCTTATTTATATCTAACATAATCTTGTTTTTAAAATTTTTTCTTACAACGAAAATTCCTTCAAAATTGTGTTGCCCTCATAATTAACATATTTTTTACTTCTATTATACTTTTGTTTTGATTGACATAATTTCACATGGCTTTGTATTATTTAATTTATGTTTTAGCATTTGTACTCACATATTTAATTTGTCAAATGGTTTTGCTTTGGCCACACAATTTAAATGTTTTAAATCATTAAAACATTTTCTATCTATATATTTAATATTAAAACTTTTAATTTAAAATTTTGCTTAAAAAAATTATGAAAATCATTTCGAAAATTAAAAATCTTTAATAAATTATCTATTTCTTATTTGTTTTAATGTTCTTCTTTGATAAAAATATATTTTTAATATTATTATTACTTATAGTATTTCTTAAGGTTCATAATATTTATTTTTGTATGTTTTTATATTTTCACAAACTTTTTAAATTATATTTTTGAATAATTATTTTTCATGTAGCAAATAACTTTAACATCAGACTTTTTTATTTGCAAAGTTTCATTTATGACACTTGCACTAATAGAAAATCTTTATGACAACAAATAATATTTTAATATTTAATATTTATATGTAAAGAGAAATTAGCCTTTCACAACATATACAGTATATTTATAAATATTTTATATTTTTACTATTTTTTATATCTTCAAAATTACTACAAACTAATTTAAATATTTATGATATAAAGCTATGTTTTAGTATATAAATTTATTAACGTATTGTCAATGTTTTTTCAAATACATAAAAATTATTTAGAAATTTCTTTTAATCATTTGACCTAAAGTTTTGTAACTTTACTTTTTTTAACATTATTTTCATAATTATTTTATTTTTGTTTTTTTGTTCTTTATACAATTTTTACTCTAACTACTTGATATATTGAACATAATGATTAAAATTTTAAATTTTGAATTATTTTTACAATCATATATCTTTTAATTTTTTAAAAAATTTACATTAAGAAGGTTCAAACCATTACATTTCTAGGGAAACATTTTGTCCATTTCTAATGCATTTGGTAATAATTAATTAATTCATATTTAATGGTTTTCTTATTTAGTAATCTTTTTTTTAATATTAGCAAGGTTTCCTTTATTTAATTATATAAATATTGTTTTAATATATTTTACATGTTCTTTTAAAATTGAGCTATGATTATTTCAAGACCATTTAGTTTTTCCTTCTCTTACAAACATTTTTATTTAAATAATATTATTTTGCTATTTACATTATCATATTTTATTTATGGCTTTCTATTCATTTCTCTTATTCAATATGATTAACATTTTTTCTATTTTTTATAAAAATTATTTTTTAATTATTGAGCTATTTTTTCATTAGTTTCTTCACCCAATATTTTTTAATTTTAAAATATTCTATTATACTAATTTATTTTTATTTTTAAATTAATTTATTTTACTTAATATTTTTTAATTATAGGCATTTGCAAAAAAGTTTTTTGAATTTCATAGAATCACAAATTGATATACCTACATAGTATTGCATTTAAGTTTTTAAAACGCTTATAATTTAGCAAATATAAATTACCTATATTTAGTTTTGTCAACAATCATCACTTTAATGCAAATATTATTAATAATGAGATTGATTATCCTTTAATTTTGGTAACTATCTTATGTGCAACTTTGCTTGCACTTGTGTACTTGCCATTAATTTTCTATTAAAAATAATTTTATCTAGTTATAACCAATTATTTTTAATATTTTAAAAATTATTTTATCATAATTTTCATTAAGATTATATATTTTAATTGAAATTAAAATATTATTTCCTTTTATTTTTAAGATAAATTTAATCTTTTAATAGCAAAAAAATTTTAATAATTTATTTATAAATAATATTTTTTTAATTTAAGAGATAAGAAATATGTGAGGAAAATGAAAGTAACACTTAAATATAATTGATAAACTAAGATTAAAATAAAAAAATGATTCTAGCATTTGATCTATTTACTTATTTTTTTGGAAATTTTTGCAAGTTAGGCATGTCTATGAATGTGCCAATATAAAGGGATTTGTCAAGAAAACAAGCAAAAATGATTGTTTTATAGAAACATCCAACTAATCAAAATTATAAAGGATATGACAAAAACTAATTTACATTAAACTAGGAAAAGAAAAACTAATTTACTTATACAATATAAAAGAAAAAGAAACATCTAATTTATTTGACATATATCGCAATCAAATTGAATAACATACAAAGAACTCATTAACATATCATTACAAATAAAAGAAAAATACAAGATTAAAAAAAGAAAAAAAAATAAAAAAGGGCATGAGACAAAAAATATACAATATTACAAATTTAATCATGATATAATATCAATAAAATGAAGAAAGAAAACATGTTTTATCAAGTAAAAATAAAACTAAATGTTTTTTTTGTCAAAAAATAAAAATATTAAACACTAAAAAATATTTGAAAAATGACCAAAATACTATGTATAATTTGTAGTAAAACATTGCACATGTATTGAAAAAATAAAAAAATGCAAAGAAAAAATGTTAAAAATAATAAAAAAACAAAACATATATTTTATCAATAATAATTGAATATTACATTAATATAATATACATATTATGCATAGAAGTATGAAAAATTATTTATTATATATAAATATGAAATCAAAATTATGAAGAAAGTGGTACGATCAGATTTCTGCAACTAGATTTAGATATTACTCTTATGTCACAATGATAAAAAAGGTGGAAAAATAATAAAAAATAAGGAATCATGGCCAATCTTTATTCTCCTCTCAAATTGCATGTTTGTGCACAAAATCTCAAAGATTGAGAAATCAAATAATATAAAATAAATTTCATATTTTCATTCATAAAGGTTTATAGCTTGTTAATAGTATCTATGTATCAAAATACTAACCATCATGTATAAAAAACTTTCCTTATGCATTAACCTTTGAAAAAGAATAAATAGTACACATGTAAGAAAACTAAGAATTGTTCACTATTAAGCTTGCAATACAACTTTTCTTATACTAGTTAACCCAACTAAGAAATTATGTTATATATTTATACTCTTAAAAATTTCAATTAGTTCAACCTTTATTTTAAGGGTGTGACTAGTTAGTTTATCAAAATAAATTCATACAAACAAGCAAACAAATGTTATGCATTGTGTTATATTTGAAATCAGGGACAAGAACCTTTTTTTAGTAAAAAATGCAACTTGTTTTTCTTTCAATGCTCTAGTTAGATTTTACTTAAGATAGATAAACTAAGGTGGATATGTGTTCAAAAGAAAATATTTAAAAGTTTCATTATTGCAATAAGAATTAGAATTAAGAGGGCATTATTGAGAATGTTGATGGGTTTCACTTAGAGTTAACTTTGGTAGATAAATATTAGAAAGTTCTTCAGGTTTGTATTAGTATTAATGAAATTCAAAACATCATATTTAAATTGGTCATTGATGAAATGTAAAAATTAAGTATTTAATAATAAGATGGACATTTTAAATGATAAAAGTTACATGACCAAAATGCCAAGAACTTAGCACAACTATGTTCTTCCAAAGTATAATATAAATGTAGCCATACAAATCCATCACATAAAATAATACTCATATAATTTCCATAGTTAATAGCAAAACAATATTGTTAAGTTTTGTTTAACTTGAATTGTTTCATCAAGGTTCTTTGAAATGGGTCTATTGAAGTACAACATGATTAAAAATTTTAAATTTAATTAAGATAATCCTAAATAAAAAATAAAGTTCTCAATAATAAAGATTTTACCCATTAAAAAAAGTAAATTTTAAATACATTAAGAGATTGCACATAACAATTAAATAGATTTTGATAGTGAATTATGTAATTGAATACATAAATCTGTAACATGAATCATTTTATAATTTGAGTATAATAAAAAGCCATGTAACTATGGCATAATTTGATATTCTTTTGTCTAAAATATTGAATGCAAGGGTTCACATCATTCAAGACTAATGTTTTCATAAGGAACCTATAAAATGGTCAAATATTTTGAAATTTAATTTGTCATAAATAGAATCTATTCTTCCAAAAAATATACCTAATGTAAAATTAGTATGCCACGAGTGTTACAATAACAACATCAAAATTTAGTAAAATTTTAATGAAAATTATTTTTAAAACTTGCTTTCAAATTAAGTTACAAATAGTCTAAGAAAAGGATTTGACCCTGTGTAAGCAATTTTACTAATGTTGTAGTAGTTAAGATGCAATTCTTTGGCCATGTTAATTATTTGTTTTGAGGTAAAGGATAGAAGTCTCTTGAAACTTTAACTCTTGTGGGTGCTGCTTAACTGATACAAAGCATAATAATGCTGACATACACATGATAGCAAAGCCATAAGTGGAGTTGCTATAACACTATTGCTCAATAGTAATTTAAAAAACACGTAGCAAATGTGCTAACATGATGCCTTCATTCAAAATACAATAATGTGAAGACAAAATGTTGGTTGCAAGAAAAAGTTAAAAATGACAGAAGAAAAGTCAAATATGGCAATACAACAAGTAGTGGTTTTGAATCATAATGATTATTTCTATAACATAAAATAAGCTTTATAAAAAAATAATTGGCACTTTGATAAGTTTTTTAAATATATTTTTTCCATAAATTATATATTAATAATTTAGTTTCTTTGCATGATCATATGACCAATGCTAAGTTTCAGAAAGATTTACTTAACACACAACATGACAAAGCTTCTTGTTATAGTGTTCACTGATGTAAGGCAACTTCAAAAGTTTTAATAATTGAGTTGAACTACAAAAACTTAATTTTATTATTAGTTTATTAAGTTTTTATTTAAATATTATTTTTAATGTTTCATATAATTTTCACATTATAGTTTCATCCTTTCTTACAAAAGCTATAATTTTTGCATGTTTTCATTAAGAGTGGTGGTTTAGTCAGCATATCTTTTGAACTTATGTTTAAAATTACCATCTATTTAAAACCCTATGATTTAATAAACATAAGGTTCTTTTTTAATATTAGTATTATATATCTAGGAAGAATGTTTTCTTTATCTTAAAAAATATGGGACCATAGTTTGTTATGCTGGTATTTTAGGTAATTACTTAACATCTAAATTATGATTTCAATTTATCTCCATCATTATTGTCATCCTTTTCATCATTACCTTACATCATAAATAAAGTTTTAGGAGTTCTTGCTACTATCTTACATTAACAATGTATGGCCATATCCTCAAACCCTTGAGTCCTAAATCTCATAAATTATTGGGCAATATATCTATTTTACCTATGCCACCCCAAATAATGGTTCAAGTTATGAAATTATGTGCAATGATAATCCCCGTTATGATCATGTTGTTCCTAATGGTGCATATATGGTTAGCCTTAAATACTACATTAATCATAACAACCCTTCTAGCAAGAAACAAGGATTTGGTAGCCTAAGCCACATCATTGTTCATCCATTTTTTATAATGTCTTTATTCTTCATGTTTGGGATTCCTAGTTAGAAGTGATTATGATATAATATAAATTTGATTTGTTTGATTTTTTAATAGCACAAAATCATTTTCATTCATATCATTGACATTCTCTTACTAGACTTTAAACAATATTTGGCATAGTTCACTTCTTTTACTCATCTAATAAATATGTTATACATTACTCTATAGGCTATTCATTGTTGCTTCTAACTATTTAGTAAGACATGTGAAACAGAAGTTCTTGATGTCGTGAACCAAAATGGCAAGAAAGCCATTATTATTATGGAAGTGGGCAAGCTTCGTGTGCATGATTGCAATATGGAGACAAAGTTCTTGTTACGCTTTTCCTTGTTTTCATGTCTTACGTTCATGTTCTATCATTGTGAAGGCATGTTTGTATTGAAAGTTGTCAATCATATTAGTCCAAAGTAAACAATGATTAAGTATATTTAGTACAAGAGTTAAGATGTTTTTCCTATGCTCATATTTGAATATTCTTTCTATCTATTCTACTTACAAAAAAATTCACAATACAACTGCATCATAAGTTGAATGGTATTAATGACAATGAAGTGTAAATGGATGATAATAGAATCAACATAGATCATATTTGTCTATTGTCTAAAATTCTTTGTGAACATTCAAACTTGATTTGGACATATGTAGCACATTAAAGCAAGTTGGAAGATTAGATTCAATATGTTATTTGGTAATGGCACAAGTTTTTGAATACCATGCATGTTAACATTTTTAATCCTTAAAGGACATTTGGTGCTTCGTAATTGTCATATTAATTTTAGATTGGCTCCTTTGATCTCAAATAGACCTAGGTAGAATGATTGCTAAACTACACATAACAAGTTAGAGATGATATAAAATAAATTTTTTGAGTTAGACCAATTTGTATTCTTTGTAATCAAAAGTTTCATCCTTTGTATGCTAGCCCATGTGTTGGATTTTATTCTTTATCCATCTAAGGATTGGCTATTTTATTGAGATGTAGTTAGACCCTGAAGTTTTGTTGGTGAGTATCTACCAATTAAGTTTTACATAAAAAGTTTCATCATTTTCTTGATTTTCAAACTACCAAGACTATTTTCCTTTACAAGAAATTAATTTTTTTCCAAGAAGTCAAGTGATGCTTAAGATTTTCTTCATTGTCTCCCCACAAAAGTAAATTTATTCCTTTTTTAATTTATTAAACAACTACATTTGGAGTTTACTTGTCATTATAATATATATTTGAATTGAGCAAATGGCATGCTTGATGAGAAAGAGTCCGGCCCTGATAGATAACTACTTTATTTTCCACCTAATGAAATATGTTATTAGTTTTATCGATCAAATTTTGGAAGTAAGCTACTTTCTTTTGACTTATATATGGTGTGTAGCACAAATATGACAAAGGAAGATTTATTTAATGCAATCCTGAGCCCTTACGAATTTGATTTACCTAGCATATACTCTTCTATTTTTATAGATGTCTTCGCTTTTAATTTTTATATTTAAAACCGTGTAGAGTGTTGGAATAGTTGTAGTAAATTACTAAGATTAACAGTAGTTTCTAGATGTTCTCTAATAGTGATAATTATGTTGTTTGTATAAGCTAGGAGAGTGATAGATATAGATGATCTATGTTGTTCTTATAATATCATTCTTTTTTAAGCAAAAATGTTATTTGGGATTTTTTAAGAGCTCCATGACTGAGATGAAAACTAAGGAAGACAGAGTAAGATTATCTTCATTAAGACTATTTGAAAGTTAAAAAAAGTTACTGGGTGATACACTAATGATTGTTGATATCCATGTACTACAAATATAATTGGTGAGCACCTTAATAAGATTGTCATCAACATTATACTTGGAAAGTTTTTAACAATGAAATTTCCATGATGTGAAATTCACGTTCTTAAAATCTAACTGAACAATAGAATTGTGGCATTATTTTTATTGATAAGATAATATACTAATTTCTAAGCTTATAAAATTTGTTAGAATATCTTTGTATTTATAAAACTAGTTTTCTTTAGAGAAATCGACCTGTCAAAAAATTTGTAATATATAATTAACAATGAGCATTATGAATATTTTTTTCATGATGTTTTAAAGAATATTTATTCTAAAATCAATAAAGATTTCTAGGATATTAAATTTATGGATATATATAAAATGTTTGTGCCTAAAATCCCACAAAGAATTGGAGATCTTATAAAAATGCTTTAGGTACAATCAACATAACATTTGAGATTAAGTCTAAATAATTAATGGATAATTATCCATCAAAATAATCTACTCCAAGAGCTTTATCAAAATTCATATTAAAATTTACATCTTATTTCCTCCTTGGTGATAACTTACATTATTGTACTATTTTTTTGTTTTGTTAATAAGGAAATGATTCAATTAATCATATTTTGACCTTTAATTACTTAAGAAGACATTATAATATTGCAAAAGTCGTTGATTACTACTATCATTATTTTTCCTCTCTGTTTGTTTATTTACTTCATCACTGTTGTATAAAAGAGAATTGTCTCCTTCTATTAGCCATCTAATTCCTTTATTCTATTTCAAATAAAACTTCACTCCATCAAAATTTTGTGAATAACAATAATTAACAAGATAAACACTTTCTACAGATCTTTTTTTTGTTTTCCTAAAAGAGTTATATATTTATGATTCACCTCTTTCTTATCTAATTTTGTAGAATAAAACATTTTTGCAAATATTGATTTTTTCAATTTTTATGGCTCATTTTATGTCCATTTTCTTTTAAAGCTAAGGCCTTCTTCCCAAAGTATTTATAGAAAAATTGTCATTATTTTACATTGTCCATGAAAATGTAGAGTGATTTAGAAAGTTGTTGTGAAACTTAAGATATTTGGGAGATGAAGGATGAGTTTTGATGACATTTAGTAGAAGAGGAACATGCCCTGATTAAGTTTTGGTAAGGTGATGAATTATAAAAGTTTAAAGTTGTTGTATAAATACCAACACCCTTTCTAATCCTTCTGACACAAATATTTTATTACCTTTACTTGCCCATATAAAAGAATGACAAAAAATTATTATTCCTTAAGGTGACATAGAATAATGCAATCAACAAACTCTTACATTACTTTTAGTTAAAGAGTAGATTGCACGTTGAAATCATTTGAGGATATGATTTCATTAAAATCCCTACCCACCATCCATGGATTTGTAGTATTCTTGACAATGCAAAATCACTCGCCCTTAATAAACTCCTTCAACATACAATGCTTTTATCATAGGTGAAAGCATAGTTAGGTTTATAAACTTAGTCTTGATGCTTGATGTTGATATAAATGATCTACTTTTCATTAATGTCAACATCACAATTGAAATCCTTCCAAAGAATCTAAATTGATTGATTGATTGCAATAATGATAAAAATTTAGTTTAATAGGAAATTTTTATGTCTTATCCATAGAAGACATAGATTCCAACAAGGCAACTTGTCAAACAATATACATTTTAATAAATTGATTAATCACATGGCAAAAAAAATTTTAATAGCATCGCAAAAATGTAAAAATATAAATTTTTTTATTAAGACCACCATAATCTAAAATTTAGAAAGCTGAAAGTATCTCTAATACTTTTTGCACTAATTTATTTTTTAAAATCTTCTAAAACTTTTTTCTCATCCTTTGACATTTTAATGCATTAAACTCCTTAGTTTGAATTTCAAACAAAGAGGTTGTTTATCTCTTAAATGTTCACTAAATCTTTTAAGATCTAAATTATCATATCAATGCTAAATTTTATTATATGAATTTTTCAATAAAAAAATTAATTATTGTCCTTCACATTTTTTAGAATTTTTTAAGGTCCTATAGTCATGCTATAATTGCCTTTCCAGATAGCTGCACTGCCTTGTATATATTAGTTGACTTTAATTAGCATTACAAACGTGTTAAGTTGTTTTTGTTTTCATTAAGACATGTAGTTGATCATCCATAATGGATTTCTTGGAAAAGAGTTAGTAAGTAAAGTAGAAGTTTTGATGGCTTCAATATTTTCCTATTGTTGGATTTTTTTGTTGAGATCTTCATTGATATTTGACTATTAATTACAAGATCCAATTCCTTGATACAAACAACAAGATGATCTAAAGTTTTATCTACTTATTTTTATTGTTTGCCTTGAGCTAGCTAATGGCTAAGTTTGTGTCATCCTTTGGCAAGATTAGATAAGATATACTAGATTTTTTTGACAAAATCCATTATTTTAAATACCTATAGTAGAAATTCCAATTTGGTTTAACTCTGTTGCTAACTCCACATCAGTACATACTCAAGAAATTTTTGGATGTAGAAACATCTACCTTCAAAGGGCCTAGTCATTCACTTTATTAAGAGAAGTACAAAAACAATGAATTGGTAGGTGCTTTATTGTGTTCCAACATAGTGATTGTTCGAAATGAGATGAACCATTGATAGTCTTAAAACGTTCACTTAAATTCACATCTGAATAGGTTGCCCGCATGAAGAAACATGTCAAGCAAGATTTACAAAATTTTCCTTCAATTTAATATGTTCCTTTTGCAATACAAGTGAATAAATTTTTTCTAACTTCTACATTTTTTTTCTCAACCGAATATTTCAATTAATTCAAAGCATCAATGCAAGAATTACATATGAATAATTGTTTTGACAATAAACATGCTTGTTTTTTAAGTCATTTACAAAAATAGATATGTGACTATGCAACCTTTTTGAGTGATTCTTTACTTCAATAAACATGCTTATTGTTCATGCTTGTTGCTTTTCACTTTTAAATTAGCATAATGTTGACAAGGTTCATTATTTATTTGCTAATTAATTATTGCATTTAGATAAATTATCATCACATTCAACAAGTGAGATATCATCAAGACTTTAATTAAACATTGCACCCTTGATTTACCAAGTTAGTTTGACAGTATATGACGTTACTTTCGATTTCTAATTTTTATGCTTCTTCTCTTTCTAGTATAAAATAGCAATAGTGATTTGAAACGTTTATCTCCAAATAACCTACTAAATCTTACATTTCTTCATAATAAGAAAAAAAATTGTAGACTTTTAGTCAAAGCAAAGTGCAAAAGTTTTTGTCCTCTTGCATTAAGTTGAATAATTATACATGACTTATGACCCTTATCATCAAGAATAATGCTAAGATGGACATAAAAATTAGAAAATTATAGTTTACAATTAAAAGAAAAACTTTAAAAGCATTTTGTACAATGTTTAATGTTTCGAATGAAATAATGGTGGACAATCCACAATGCTAACAGATATTGGAAAAAATTCAAGATAAAAAATACAAGATAATGACCCAGTATTAGGAACTTCCAAATTTCGAACAACCCATATGACAACAGTTGAAAGGACTACACTTGTTATAACAAGAGGAAAATGGTGCCTTTTTGAATTATTTTGATCATTTGAAATGCTCCCTTACATTTATAAACATACTATTATTGAATAAACAATAGTCAAAACAAACAAAAAAGATACATAAAACACATAATGATTTCAAATGGCTCTACCATGAACACAACGTCTTCATTAAACCACAGTCGACCTAGCGAGGCTTCTACTAAACTTGCAACGTTTGCCATATGGTGGGCATAGTAGACATCCTTGCAAAAACTTCATTAATCATCAACAGAATACCTATGAGCTTCAAGTGATTAGCCAACCTTGACCCAAACACAATAATAATTATGGTGGTTGAATGATCAAAATTTATAGCACATGGAAAACCTTTTATAGCTTTTACCTTAATCCCTCTTTTGACAAAAGTGACATAACATCTAAATGTATGATGAAGAAATTACTACACTTAGAATCAACTAAATAAAGCTAATAGAATGATATGTGTTCATACATAAATTCTAATATAAAAAAATTGTTTTACTTATATCCTTGATGAATCACTCATTTTTAAAATTAAATCAAATTGATTTATTTCTTTTCCTATAGTAATTAAACAAGCCATTATGAATTTAGCAATTGTCTATAAATTTATAATTAATAAATGATTTTATGATAATAGGTGGATAGAGCTAATTACCTTAATAAACCAGCTATCTGATATATATATGTATTTTTAGCAAAAAATTATCATGCAAGTATGACATAAATGAATAGATAATACAATGAAAAGCTTTATTGCCCTTTTTATCTTTTCAATTGTTGTTTTGAATTATCACTCAAATTGTACAAGCAAGATAGATTTATTACATTAAGCAAAGGTGATCGTACATGTATACAAGGGGGAACTAATATAAAATTAAATTTTTCATAATATGTAGATTTTCTAAGATTGTTTGTTACCATATATGATGACCATAGTATGATTATGTATTTTTTAACAAATTTTAACATAACAAAAAATTCATCTGCATAAAGAGAATATGATATTTCTATGACAACATTGTAACATTTTTTTCTTTAATCCTCTATGCAAAAAATGAAAAGATATGAATCACAAAAGTAGAACATTTTAATTTATACTATTTCATGTAAAAGTTATGCAAAAAAGACTAAACAAAATGCCTACACTCATGTGAAAGATATAACATAATAACAAGAAGATGTTTGTCATTAAATGTTAAATGAAGAATCATACCAATATGACAAATTATATCATACATGTTCATCTCAATTATAGTTTATTGAAGACTTGGGATTCTCATAAGAAATAAAAAATTAACACATGAAAAAGAGTTTGTATAAATATTACAAGTAGAAGAACTCAATCCTTAAAACATTAAAAAGAATATGACAAGATAGATAAAGAATATTCACACTTTATATTTATATCTCAAATGATAGTCATACATACATAATGAGATTATTGTAAATATATGGCCCAATTATAGTTCTAATTTTTACTTGTAAATTAATACAAAAACTAGATCATACATCTGTAGCATTAGTCATCATATTTGATGGCCATAAACTAGAGAAAATATTAACCTTATTTTAAACTTATCTTTGTAATTTCTATCACATATTTTTATTCTATGACATATGGTACTGAATATCATGAGTTATAGAGTTAAATATGCCAAATGAAACCCAAGAATGGTTTAATTGGAATGACTGCTTCATTTTTTTGAAGTAATTATAGCTTATCCATAAATGAATGGTTTAATAATTTTACCAATTAAAATGTAATGAACATATGATGTTGAAATGGTTTAGCAACAACATTTGAAGCAAACCCACTTCACCCTAGATCAGGAAGTTAATCAAGCCATCAAATGAAGCCATAAATCTTCAATCAAACTTAAGGTGTATGTATGCCATGTTCCATCACAATTTTTCACTTTCAGTAGTTATTACTACATATCCAAAATAACTCAACAAACTATTAGTACATATTACCTTTATATAATTCATTAAGATTTTAATGTTTTTCAATTTAATTATTAAAAAAAATATCATTAGTTATTTGTTAGGATAATATTTTTTGTCCACTACAATAAAAGTTTTTTTAAATATTTTAAATTTCCTTTAGATATCTAAACTTTTTTTCATGAGATGTAGCTATTTTTTAAAATTTGTGGCTAGAATTACAAAATTAAATTTATTTATCTTACTTTAATTAAAAATGTACATGCTAATGTATTTTCAAGATATTCAGATCTTTTGTAAAATTAATTTTTCATATTTTGTAACATAAAATTGTCATACTTTTCTAAAAAGTTTATTTTTCTTGCATTTTTGGCAAAATGTTTTGTTAATATACTATGTAGATATTTTAATGAACATCAATTTTTTAATATTAATCATATATATATTTTATGTATTTTTTTAAAAATTTCTTTTTTAATCTACTATTGATAATAATCTTTAGAGAAAAAGCTAAGCACATGTGTTGTATTTGTGTAATACAACGAAATTTTGGTGCATAGTTTCTTATGTTTTTAAAATGTTAAATTTCTTAATAATATTTGTTATATTTCATTATTCATTGTAAGAAAATAACATTTCGAAATGTTTTTTTCCTAAAAAAATTTTATTTCATGTTAGTAATATATTTAAGTGTTCATAGATTTCCACTATATTAACACTTTTTTCTTTTTTTTATCTATAATAGAAGGCTTATATTCTTATATTAATAAAATTAATTTTTGATGACTTACACATTTAATTAGATATGCCAAATGAGTGATTTTTATAAACATCTGTTATTATTTTTAATTTTCATTTTTTTCATATTTTATATTTATTCTAGAACATTCATTTTGTATATTTTTTTGTTAACATTCTATTTGTACAAATCTTAATTGTTTCTTCTTTGTATGACATATTTCTCATTTCATTTTCTACAAATTTTCTTTTTATTTAATGATATTTTTTGGTGATTGTTATTTGATTTTATATACCATATAAGATTAATTAATTTTTTTGGGACATTTTATTTTAATTTAAAATGTTTCCTTGAATTCCATAATATTTTTCAAATATGATTTGTGCTTAGCTTTTATCAAATTGTTTATTTTTTCGTTTCTTTATTAAAAAGTTATTTTTTCTACTATATTAATTTTTAGTTTTTATAATTGAAAAGCACGTTTTTTATTGATATATTTTACATTAAAAAGTGAGTTTAACAAAATATAAAAAAATATAAAATAACTCGTTATCTCATTATATTTTGTAATTTTGTGTTTGAATATTTAAAAGTTTTTTTGAGAAAAGATGATATTCTTTTTATAATTTGTGCATTGTAATTGAAAAAGATGAATCATAATTAAATGACTATATTTACTTTATTCAAAATAATAAGAAAAAATCTTAAAAAAAAATTTTGGTAAATATTTAGTAATTCATACCATATTAAACATAATTATTTGTCATTATATATGAATTTGAAAATTTTAAATATCCTTTTTAATTTTATCATTTTACAAAAAAGGTGTATTTTTTCTTTAATTTTCATGCCCTCATTACAGAAAACCTTTTAAAACTTGCTGAAATCATGTGTTTTTGAACTATGATACCTTTAAATTTTAAATTTTTTATTTTGTAGCACACTATATTTTTTCACTAAAATATTATTTGTATTAGTATGCATGATTAATTATATAGTGGCACTTTATAATCATATTTTCAATATTATTCAGTTGTGAATTATAAATTAATTCGTATATAGCTTTTAGTTGTAAATTATTATTTTTATTACATTTTTATGTAACATATCATTGACAAATTCTACACATTGCTTTAATATTTTAATGTTTAACTATTTCAAGATTTTTAAATATTCATAATTCTTTAACCCTTTCAACATTTCTAGAAAATTTTTTATTTTTAATAATTTTTTGTATTATATTTACAACAACGGTATTTGACAATAGCAAACTACTAGTAATGTTTTATATTGTCATGTTGTCAAAACTTACACATTGTAAATTTCATGTATGTTAATAATTTCAAATTCTTTTTTTATTCTTTCTTGTTTACCATCTATAAAAGTTTTTACTATGCTTACATTAAGAGAAATATGTTTTCTTATCAAAATTTAATATGGTTATTGTTTTATTAATTTTTTACTTTTTATTTTCTTTCATAATTTATCTTTTCTCATTATTATTTATCCTCAATTTTCTTCACAAATGTATTTAATTATTTGATAAATGTTATTTATTTACATTTTATTTCTTGTGATGGTTTACAATTTTATGTAGCATAATGCTTGGCGTGCTAATATTTTTTAAGAAACCACTTCCTTGAATGTGATGCTTGTTCGAATATTTTAATCTCCAATAATTTTTACAATTTTTATCAATTATTATAATTCTAATAAATTTTATTTATTAATTAAACATTGAGTATAATTATCCTTTTTATTTCAAAGTCTAAACTATTTTGTTATGCATTAAATATTCAATAGTGATAGTAGTTGTCTTTTTCTTCAAGTTCAAAATGTTTTTTTGCACTGAAATATTATTTTCATTACACTATTCATAAATTTATGTCAAAATGATTTTTTAATTTTAATATTTTAATGTTTGAATACATTTTTTGTTATCAAATTACCCCAATATGTTGTTTTTAATTTGTATGTACCAATATTTTAATAATTTTAGATAGGTATCTCTTGAATTTTTTTAGTTTTGTTTTTTTAAATATTTTGTATTTATTCTAACATACATATAATAAATGTATTGAAGCTTTTCATTTTATATTCTATAAAGGTTTTTGTTGTTATTCAAAAAAATGTATATTTATTGTGATATTTTTTATTTTTTTGTGTACAGTTTTTTTGAGATATTAAAATTCATATTTCTAATTAATTTTTTTATATTTGCATGTGATTATCATGAAGTCAAGCTAAATATTTGCTAATATTTTCTTGTGCTTAGTATTATATTAGTTAAATCCCAAGTTTAATTTTAGTAGTTTGAGTTTGATCAAGCAAAGTTATAGCTTAAACAATTGATAAAATTTTGATAGGTTAAATTACTAACTTTAGAGCAGACAACAATTCTATTTGAGGAGTTACTAATCTAAAAAAAATAATATTTCTAAATCTTTATGAATACCTTGTAAAAACTTATAATTTCTATGCAATTATTGCAAAAATGATTATCATTTTTTATACTTATCTAAGTTTGTAATTATGTTGTATTAGTTTTTTTAATGAAGTTATTTGAATTTTTGAAATCTTATAAATATTCAAATAATCTTCATATATATATTATTTATGAAATCTTATAAATATTTTTTGCTCCACAAAGCCTGAAGGACTTGACTAAGGTTTATTGCCCCAAATATTGGCACAGATCTTGAGGAGTCGCATGTTAGAAGCTTGATAAAAACCAAGACAGGTTAGCTCAGAATATCGATTTAATGCACGATTCTTGCAGTAATTTTGGGTCAATTGGTTCAAGGCATAACTCCTCAACTAGCTTTATGGTATGGAGTTACTCGTGAATTTGTTAAGGAATTGGGATAAGTCAGACTCATATTTATGTATATCCATTGTTGACCCAAGTCATGACTTTCTAAAAACACCTTAGGGTTGCAAACTTTACTAGGTTAAAATGTAATGAAAATAATATAAGCATAAATCAGGTGAACTATTTTGCAATGTGAGACAAAAAAATGTTCTTGCCAAAGTTGAGCTTTTTTACACGAACTGATAGCACATTTTTGCTATCGAACAATCCAGATTATGCTAGTATTTGTGAATTGTTTACTTACATCTAGCATTCATTTGGAATGGTTGATTAAGTTATTTAATGTCTCTCCATTTGTTAACAATAACAAATTTAACACCACCTTTGATCTAGCATTTGATTCTAATGTTGTAGATATTATCCCATAATGATTAAATATCAACTCTTTATCAATTATTCTAATCAAATGGTATCTACTATGAGCACCTAGAATCAAATAGTAGCTATACCATAATCCTGTTTGTATCGCCTATGATGGCTAACTTTGAAAAAAATTATTTTTGTTATTTAGGGAGCTATTTTTAGCCGTTAGTTATGCAACTCTTATTTTAAAGATTTAAAAATGTAGAAAATGTTTTATGTAAAAATTGTAAAATTTCCAAATTGTTTCGTATAGCCAAACCTTTTTGTAGATTTTGGTGTCTCGTTGGACTTTCAATGTGTATTTACTTTACTAGCTTTGATGAAAATGAATGATTAGTAAAAGTCCAATTAATCATCATTGGTGGATGTAGGCACAAGTTTTGGCTGAACCATTTAAAAACACTTGTGCATTTCACTTAATGATGAGCAGCCTCATTTTAAAAATAATATTTAAAAAATATTTTCGGTGTAAAACTTTTCCTACTAAAACGTATGAATAAAAAACTTTTCAAATACATAATTCACTTATTCGATCTATCATATTTTACCTCATGTAATTTATAACAAATATTGCAAGTTAGTTGGCTTCATCTTTAATCAAATTTTTGTCAAGCTTGCAAAAAAAAATATTATTTTGGAATAAGATGTTAAAATAATGAAGAAGAAGAAGAAGGAGAAGAAGAAGAAGAAGAAGAAGAAGAAGAAGAAGAAGAAGTAGAAGAAGTAGAAGAAGAACGAGAAGTAGAAGAAGAAAAAGAAGAAGAAAAGGAAGTTGAAGAATAAGAAGCAAAAGAAAAAGAAATAGAAGAAGAATAGGAAGAGAAAGAAGAAGAAGAAGAAGAAGGAGAGGAAGCAGAAGAAGGAGGAGGAGGAGGAGAAGGAGAAGAAGATGAAGAAGAAGAAGAAGAAGAAGAAGAAGAAGAAAAAGTAGAAGGAGAAGAAGGGGAAGGAGGAGAAGAAGAAGAAGAAGAAGAAGGAGCAGAAAGAAAAGAAGAAAATGAAGAAGAAGAAGAAGAAGTAGAAGAAAGAGATGAAGAAGTAGAAGAAGAAGAAAAGGATGATGAAGAAGAAGAAGAAGAAGAAGAAGGAGAAGAAAAAGAAGAAGAAGAAGAAGAAGGAGAACGAGAAGAAGAAGAAAAAGAAGAAGAAGAAGAAGAAGATGGAGAAGAGTGAAAATTAAAGTTAAGAAAGAAACATTCTAATTAACAAAAATTTCAAAAGGTCTTTAAGTAAAAAAAAGCTTCATAATGCATCAATAAGAAATAGAGATTATTTATACATATATTATATATATATATATATATATATATATATATATATATATAGATATATATATCTATATATATATATATATATATATATTTAACATAACTTTCAAAATCACTAAAAGAATAAAAATATAGAGAAATTAAAAAAAATATATAAAAAAATAGAAAAATTGAAATTATTAATAAAAGTCAAATATTTAAAAAATGTTCAAAATTTAGTTCAAATAAATTTTGCAAGACGGTTTATTTTATAAAATATTTCAAATAAAAATGTTTGATGAATAGAAAAGGAAAGTCAGAAATGTTATGAAATAAATTAAATGTATATGTTATAAAAAACTAAAGCTTTAAGTCATAAGAAAAATTGAATTATATAAAATATTTAAAAATTATAAATACTCTTTTGTTTTTGTTAATTAACTATAGTTTATGATTATTTTATATCATTACAAATAAAAGAAGAAAGTAACTTAAAAGCATTTCAAATTGTATGCAAAGTTGGTTAGTTACCTATGTCCATGTAAATGAAAGATCAAAGTAAAATTTGTTACCAAAAATCATTATTGAGTACTATAGTTCCAAATTATTTGGAACAATTTAGTCATGTTAGTTATCCTAAAACCCAAAAATGTAATAGCGATGGTCATTACCAATTTTCAAATCTATTGAAATTATCATTAAGCATGTGCTTAGCAACCTCTTTTTTGATGCTTACACTACATATTTACATGTTATGACAATAATTTTATCATTTTTTATTCTAAGGAAATTAGTTTTATAGATTAGTTTTGGGTAATGATATTGCGCTTATTATGAAAAAAATTTTTAGTAATCGAGATATACCTTTTAACATTAAAAATTCCTATTATGATTGTTAATATCAATTATTTTTAAAATCTAAATTCTAAAATTTGAAGCATTGTATAAATTACAAGGCTTGAGTTGTAACACATGAATCTTGATAAGGCTTATTGCTTAAAAATGAGCTTATATGTTTATTTATATTATTAACTTTTTCTCTTATCCATATTTCTTTCATACTATGAATGCTTGATATGATATAGATATGATTCATAAATATTAGGAGCTGGTGGTTAAAGATAGAATTGTTAAAATAAGACCTTTTGATTTGATGCATTTTGGGATAGCATAAGAAAAGATGAATATAATAAAAAGAAGAATCTATTACCATATCTTACATAGATTCTTAAATTTCAGGAGCTTCATATAGAAGTTCAGAAGGGATACATAGATTATTAAATTTAAGGAGCTTCAGATAGAAGACCAAAAGAGGTCTAAGTAGGGGTCAATTTAAAATAGTGAATTGTGTCTACTCCAAACCAAAAAAAGTATATCATAAAGTAAATTTTTGTTTTAAGGTGGTGTGGCTATGGCTACATAAGCCATTAGATGTGCTTGTAATTTAAGAAAACTTAACCACAAAGGATGAACTTGGAGGGGCAAATTTAGAGGATACCAAGTAATAAAATGAGATAAAATATGAGGAAGAAGGAGGGTTAAAGCTTTCATGCAAGGACAGATGTTACAAAAAGGAAGTCATCTACACAATTTTGTAAGGTAGGATAACACCAGATTTTGTGTAATAAATTTAGCTAATATCTAAGCCAAGATAAAAAGGAATTGCATTGTAAAAAAGTCTATGGAACCTAGGAAATTAGTTATGAGAATAATTAGTCATTGTTTTTCATGAAATGCTTTCAAGTAAGAGGAAATTCTTTTTTCTCTAGACTAAGGGAGATTTATTAAGTAAATGAATGGTTCAATTTTCATTTTTTCTTATGCAGTGTTTCTACTATAGCTATAAAAAAATGTAGATTACTTTTTGCCTATGAATGTAAAGAAACTTACATGATCACATATTACATGTTTGGCTTTTATTATAGATATATTTGGAATATGATATTAAAATAGCAATTTGATGATGTAAAGCACTTCTTAACATAGCAGACATCACCATGTAAAATAAGTGAAAATCATGATAATTTTTATGCCTTGATGGTTATTTACGTTGGTTGTCTATGCATCTAGGCATTAAGCAAAAATTATCATGATAATTGCTAAAAAAAATGAAAAATCATCAAAAACAAAGTTTTATTTAATATAACCCTTATAACTTAAACATATTGGGCTTGTTTTTTATTATATGTTACTAATAGTTAGGATCCTTAATATAATTCTTCTACTTTCTAAGTAGAATTACTGTTTGATAATATAGATTGAACACAATATTTACTTCTTGATTATTTGGAGAATAGAAAATAAGTTTTGCACCTTCATAAATATAAAAATGTGTAAAATGTAGAAGTTATTATATATTTTTCATTTAAACTTATTGTTTGAATGTATGTTCGATGTGAGGCACTATGATTGCGTTTAAAATTACTCATAAGTTTTGTTGATAACATGATATGTTATAAATGGGTACTTATTTGTAAAATCATGCATAAAAATATATGAAATGTAATGTGATATATGTTATAACATAGATTAAGTAATAAAAAGTTAAAGGCACTTGGAAATAAAAGAGATTCTAGATAATGTTGTAGCCAATCTTTTCTTTGTTTAGGTGTACTTGTGAAGTATGGGACCATGGTCTTAGCTAGGTTATAAGAGGCATTTATTCGACCTTCAAGATAACCTAAATAGTTTCTAAGATGTGTGTCAATCTTGGTTACTAGTTAGGAAAACTTAGAGGGACTTAGTTTAGTCCTCACAAGAAAGCTAGGTTATGTAAGGATACAATTGGCAACTAAAGATTTTGGTTATAGCTAAAACTATTAAGGTTAAGGTTATACATTATGGTAAAGGTTTTATGGATAATTCATAAATTTTAGCGTATTCAAATTATAACTTTATGGTGCTTCGATATGAACATGTAAGGTAACTATAGTGTTGGAATCAAGTTCAAAGGCATATAAAAAATCAATAAAAGGAAACTATAGTAAAAGATTCTTATGACAAGCTCACAAAGTACCATTAGAGAACCTTTATGCAAAATGAAAATAAAGCGTTAGTTATCCAAGCTTTTAGCCAAGGCCTTACAAGAACGTGGAAGAGCTTGGAGTAAGACAAAAGGTTGTGCTAGGTTTGACCCCGTAAGTATTAAGCGAAAGATTTTAGTTAGACCCAAGATTAAGCAAGTATTTGGGTAAGACCAGAAGTAATTCTATTCAGAATCTTAAGTCACAAGATGACACTCTTGTTGGTGATCTGAGAAATATGTTAAGGCTTAGGAGAGGCCTTATTATTATTATGAAGATTACAAGTTTCCTTGGGATCATAAGGGTCATAGTGATACTTATGTAAATCGAGGCTGAGTTGTACTAGCTATAAGTTAAATATATAACCTAAGGATAAAAGTTAAGCCATTATGAACTCTATGGTTGGCTTAGACAAGAAAGATCCAAAACAAAGGCGGTAAGATTAAATATAAGAAAAATAAGCTAAGAACTTCTAGATAGCTAAATTAAGATTTAATAAAAACCCCAAGTCATTTAGATATAATCGACTCTAAATTATTAACAGTCATTATGGAGATAGAGTTGTAAAGCACCTTATACTATTGGCTAGTGTTAATTAAATGTGAATGGTTAAGCCTATAAATAGAGTGTCAATTTCATGGTATGAACTTTTATAATTTGTAGGAAGCCATTATATGAACAGCCCTAAAAAAAAACAATTGCACATTTCGTTCCACAGGAAATACCATGGTGTGTATTGTTGTACTGGGAACTACTTGTGGTTCATGAAGACTCTTAGAATCCTACATGGTTGCCTATGTGATTATCACTGCCATGTCAAATACTGGATTAAAAAATTTGAAAGAAGCGACAAGGATTGCCATGATTTTTGGGTATAAAAACTTGTATTATATTATGAAGTAGATGCTAAGTATCTGATTTGTCACAGTGTAAAGAAAGACATGTTGAATTAGTTAGTAGAAGATGATATCCTTTCCTTATTTAGAAACTAATGTCATTCATTCATGAGATTTATTCTATTATTACATTCATAATTCATATTATCATATATTAGTGCTATAGTATGGCTCAAAGATTTCTTGTTGAGCCACCAAACTCTCCTATTGATATCAAGATCAAGTTGTTAAATTTTGAGTAATAGTCAAGCTAAAGATTCTAAGAGCTAGTGAATTAGTTGAACAATTTATGCTATTTATTTCGTCATGAATAATAATAGATTTGATACTTTTTTCTCATCAATTCTATTTTATTAGATATAGGATTTTATTTTATTATGTTATCAAACTTTGTTCTTACTAGTTATTTTTTCTATCAAACTTTAGTAATTATTCATTATATTTCCTTAGATTAGATTCAAATTGAGTGGTTTTATTGATTTTGTAGAAATTTTATTTATGTTTTGGTATTGCGAAAGACAGAAATTATTGGATTCCTAACATGATAATATTTTTCTTGGAACTTACAAGTACATTATGATAATATGATTCATTATAATTTCGTTGCATTCATGTTTATTTAAACAAATTTTAGGTTTGGTAGTGTAAGAAAACTTGAGAGTTAAGCCATGGCAAAGTAATATATATATATATATGTGTGTGTGTGTGTGTGTGTGTGTGTCTGTTTGTCTGTCTGTCTGTCTGTGTGGGTGGGTGGGTTTGTATATATATGTGTGTGTGTTTGTGTGTGTGTATGTGCTTGTATCTGTGGGTCTATAATTGAATCTTTGTTGTTAATAAAAAGTAGTTGTATGATCGATTGTATATATATTTTATTTTTATTTTATTGTTAAAGGTTTACTTTTGCTATATTATAAAATGGTGAATGTTGTTATCCTCATGGTCTCGTGGACAATCAAAGATATTTTGATGGTAATAACCTAATTATGTGAAGTTTTTACAAAATCATAAATCTTTGATATATTGTCTAGATAGGTGATGAAAAGGAGCTTCAAAACGACGTTAAGTTTGATAAACTTGATTTTATGATGCTGACTCCTAACCATGATACTTTATTTGATAACAACAAGACAAAATCTTTTTTGTGAATTTGGTTGAATAAATTTTAAAATTTTTTATAGTTAATGTGATTCTTCATGAAAGATGTAAAAGAAAAAAAAGTAATTATTAAATCTCATGAAAATCATTTTGGTTGGAGTGGTAAGCCATCAAAAGAAATATTTTGAATAATAATATCAGGATTGTTTTAAGAATCAATTTTCCTTATTTTTTTATAATAATTAATTAAATTTATAAAATATAAAAAACAAATTCTACTAAAATTAACTTATCTAAACCTATGTAACAATTTTTCAAACATGGAACATTAATGTTGAACCCATTCGCTACAATAATCAGATCAAGGCATCACTCAACGTAGATAGCAGTATCTTGAATCAAGGCACTACTCACTACATTCATAAATTAATTAATCATGTTAATGGAGGTGTAGTGACTAACTCATGAATATACTTGATAACACTTATCGTGAAATCAAGCTACTTCTAAAGCAAACAAAGTGTCTTATAAGAAGAAACAAATAAGAGCAAATACACCATTTGGGACTAAAACTTAAACATTTTTTCTCGAAGCTAACTTCTACATTAGCATGGTCATGTGCGCTATCTAATGATGTAATTTTATAATCAAATGATGATTGCGACAACTGCCTATTTTAAGCGATAATTCTACTAATTGTCTAATCTCTCCATTAAATGATTGAATGGTCCATATTTAATTTACAAGTAAAATTAAATCTTGTCATTGTATTATAATTCAGAATTAGCTATTCATATGAAATCCAAATTTTTAAACAACTCTAGTTTATTCATAACTGGCCATTTATGCAGTTTTTATAATCAAGTATTCGAAGATCATTTTAATCGTGTCACTCCCACTTAATGACATCTTTTTTATAAATATTTACTAGTTGTTATAAATTTTATTTAAATAATATTAAGTTTTTAATTAAAAACATCTATTTATTAAAAATATCAAAAGGTTAGTTTGTTAAATACCCTTAGCAATTAGGTAATAAATTAGGTAAATATTGATTAAAATAAATTGATGAACTTTTACAAAATTCTAAAGAAACATTTTAAGTAATGACATTGAAGCCATTAATAGCTAGTGCTAATTGTTGCCCCTATATGTTGTTTCCTTCGTCACCAATTAATTATTCCTTCTTAAAAATAACATAGCTCTCATTTCCTTTTTTTCTATTTGATTAAATGAAAATACTTGTGCCTTGTTGAGCATTCGTCAAGCATAGGACTTACTTTGCATGGATTTTAATTGTCACTTTTCTTTCCTCTTCTTGTAAATCTTACTTCATTACAACCTTTGTAGTGAGTGTTTTTCTATTTAATTATTGTGAGAGTTTAGGATACCTATTGTTCAACAAAAGTCTTATATAGATTTTTTTAATATCTTTTTTTCTAATGGTAGTCGTAGGTTTGATTTTTGGATGAATAACCTACATAATGCTTAAGTACACTTTAAAATTCTTATTAACCTTCCTATTACAAAATTTCCTTAAACATTTTTTATTAAATAGAAGTTATTGTAATTTTAAAAAGGATAATTTAATACTTTCATATGTATATATTGAGGAAACCATTGGTCCCAAAGAGTATGGATGAAAAGTGGTGAGAAAAAGAGGTTTTAAAGAAATTTGAGTGCTTACGTACCTTTTTAATTGTAAACTCATAATTTGATCAACAAAATAATGTTTGGTCACACATATATATATATATGTAATTATCATTGGTAGAAATAAACAATTAATAATAAGAATTATGCCCTAGCGAACAAAGAAGAGGAAAAAATGTTTAAGAAACTAGGGCCATCATGCCATCCTTTAGAAGTTAAAGGTATGATCAAGTTGATTCATTCAAGTGACTGTGATGGACGTGCCTTTACTTATAAACTTGCCATGAAGATTATGTATCAAGGATTGTTTTGACCAATAATGAAAAAAATATTGCTTTATTTACCAAAAGGTGCAAAGGGTGTCAAGTTCATGCTCCCCTTTCATACTAATTATTCACAAAGATGGAAGAAATAATTATTTATTGGTTCTTATTAGACTATGGTATGAATTTCCATTTTTTATTTCCAATTGCTAGAAATGGAAGGAGGTTCCTTCTCATGGTGGTTAACAACCTTTAAAAATGGATCAAAGTGAAGCCTCTTATTGGTAACACTATTAATAAGATTTAAAGTTTTCTTTAGACAAACATTTATAATAGGTTTAATATTTCCATAGCAATTGTTACAAATGACACAATAATGATACTATCTAAAAAATTTCCAGATTTATGAAAAATTTATGGTTGTGTTTTTAAGTATGCCTCAACTTCTCATTCTCACATAAATGGGCAAGCCAAAGCAATGAACGAAGACATCTTAAAAATTCTAAAGCCTCGTCTTGATGATAAAAAGGTGGGTGGGCAAGTGAACTCCTCGACATATTGTGAGTGTATTGAACTACACATTCTGCAACACGTCAAGTTTTTCTATGGATTCAAAGCTATAATTACTATCGAGGTCAATCATTTAACAAGTTCAAAAGCTCGAACTTGAAACAAGCACATCAAAATTTGGACCTAATCTAGAAAAAGTGTCTTAAAGACCATGTAAAGAAACTAAATATAAAGTAAAGTATGATAAAATATTACATATTAAGAATTGTCCTTTCAAGGTCAAAGATTTGGTTCATAGACAACATAAGTCTTAGATAATATAAGAGCTCTCAACACTAATAAAGCCTCCATAAGCTTGCTCCAAACTAGAAAGAATTCTACTTGATCAAGGATATTCTAGGACCAAATGTCTATCAACTTCTTAAAGAGGAAGATGTTGAGCTCCAACAATCAAAGAGTAAGGATCACTTAAAAAGTCTCTATATATGCTAAAAGTTACATAGTTTTCTTCTTGTGGTAACTATCAAAGGTATTATTTTACTTTCAGTAAAGTTATCAATAAAAATTCATACTTAGCATCATGATTTTACATTCGAAAGATTTTTTTAACTTAAATGAAGTCAACTCTCTTTCTTTAATTATAATATTTTGATATCTTAAGAACTAATAAAATTGTACTTTAAAAGTATAAACTTATTTGTGGGCAAACTAAAAAAAAATTATCTTAAAAGAAGTCATCTCTTGAGCTAATTCATCAATCAAAAGTTATTTGATGTCCTCTATTAAATTCCAAATTACTTGGGTCTTTATTTCTTTTGGTAGAAAATCAACATAACTGTTCTCACTTGACTTTGACAAATCAACTATTTAAGTTAATTACATTTAGTTTGTAGGTTAATATATTTCACCCATGCATGTGAATGCAAGTGATGATCATTCAATATTTGATATTCTCTTAAGACATGAAAGCCTCATGGCAAATCCATTTATTGTTAAGTTAGTTAACCTAACTTTATTAAGTATCGATCATCATTTGAGATATGAAATTCTACCAAGAAAATATAAGTCAAATCTATGTGAGTGTACTTAAAACTTAGGCCTTGAACTTTTTTAGTTAGACCATATATCATCAAAAAGCCTAGTCTTGCACTGATATTAAGCCCAAACCAACTTCATCAAATCCTCCAGTGGGTCAACAAAACTTGAAATATTTTTAAGGGGAGATCCATATTTAGATATTATAGAGCTAGTTGACAAGTTGTTTTGATGTTTATTTAGATAGTTATATTTCATATGTTAATAACCCATGAGAATTGGCCCAATAAAAGTTATTAGCATAATCAGTCCCCATCATTTCTTTATATTAAATGGTTTTTGAGTAATGCTCAAGCAATAAAAGAGTAAGTGCCTTTTCATTACTTGAAACAACCATTTCAATTTTCTTTGGCTCACATCATTTGAATCAAATTTTGATTGAGTTAGAACTGTATGTGAACTTTTTATTACATGGATCTTCATCACCATTCCATAGTAAGCATGCTTTGGGAAGCATAAATCTCACATTCTCTTTTTATTTCCTTCATTATTATTCCATTATGTGAAGGCTACAAATGGAAAAAACAATTCTTCCTTTCCTTCCTAATTTCATCACTAACCCATTGTATGCATGTTGAGAGTTTTTTCCTTTTCATCTTTTCTTGTAGCAAAGTGAAAATCTTACTTATAACTTCTAAGTACCTAAGTATTGCCCCTTTGATCATACCATTCACTTGCGAAAAAAAAGTTTGTTTCAACTTGTTAAGTTTTGACTTGTCATTCACTCTCTCTCCTTTAAACATGAAACTCACTCTTGGAGATTGTTTTCTTCTATTTAATTCTTTTACCTCATGCTTAAGCTTTCAGCTAAAACACCAAAACTTAGAATCTTTTCAAGTAAGATAGCTCATTACAATGAATAAGATAGCTCATTACAATGATCCTATGTTAGGCAAAAAGAAGCAATAAAAAGGCATAATAAGATAACTAATGGGACTTAACCAATTGCAGAGATAAGGAAAATATCAACCTTCAAGAACTGTGAAAGCATGCATTGCAAATAGCATTAGCAATTCATTCATCAAGCCCTACTTTTCGTCGATGAAGATCACAGAGTACAACAAGTGACCTCCTCGCCCTTAGTTCTTCCTCTCCCTTCAAACAAGAAAGCATACATCAGTTATTATAATCAACAAAACTAAGAAAAATCAGCAAAAACAGAGTATATATTGTATCATACACCTGTAGTAATGAGAAAAAAAATATTTTGAAGCTTGTTATTTTTTGCTTCATTTCTATGTTTTTTGTTCATGTGCCGAATACAGTGCACAGCATAAAAAATGAAAATTTTTAGAGGTTTTGATCACCAACGATCTGAAGGCCCATAAATAATTCAAGAGGTACATCTAACTCAACAATATGACTATACAAATAAGCAAAACATAATTAAAAGCATAATGTTTCAAAATAATCAAGAAAAATCAATAACATGCTAGAGAACTTTAATTTCTATATAATCATTCGAACAACATAACTCTTGCAATACAAAATAATATTATGAAAATAATTCCATTTTGGTTGTTTTAAGATCATTTGCTTTAAGCCCATAAACTTTCATAGCTTTCATCTGGGCATTTGAAGTTGGTAAAATATTTCACATAAGCCATTTCTCTTAGCTTCTAGTATATACTTTAAAACCCCATTTATCCATCTCTCCTTCCCAATTGTTTTAGTTGACCTCTAGGCAACTCTATGGTCTATCATTCCATTTATCCAGGACACCTCCCAACCATGTATTTCTATGACTTGTCCCTCTCCATAGTCCTCAAGGTAGCCAACCCATGGCAATGTATCTCCAAGATTATGTTAAATCTAATGCTTAATACTTCTAAAAAGCAATGTGTTATATTGTCTAATTATACTAACATATTAAGAAAGATGGTTATATTCAAAATGAGTTAATTGAAAAAAAGTAAGGATTCTTACAACATCATGCATGGATACGTATAAAGAAATAATTTCAAGAAGCTAGAATTAAATCATAAATTTGACTAAGTTAATTAACATCATGATTCATAAGAACATAAACGTTACTATTGTTCAACAAACTAGGCACATTGTCAAAAAAACAAAGGTATTACCAATTTTAGGATTCAAACTTCAATGCTCAAGCAGGAATTGAAATAGAAATGGATTAGTACAATTATGGATAAGTGTATGAAAGATAATATAATGAATGTTTATTATAAGATTAAAGTGCTTAATGAAGAACATAAAATGATAGTAATAATTTCTTATTATTACTTCAAGGAACAAAAATATTTCCCTCACATGCTTGAAAAGGCATTAGAAAAGGACAAAAAAAGAAGCTAGAATTGGGCATATTGAAATTATGAAAAACATGTATAACAAAGCAATAATGAGTGTATAAGGAGGCTTTATGTTGATAAGGTATTAGAAAAGAATAAAACGAAATTAAAATTTCATATATTAAAATTAATTTCGCACACCTAAGGAGAACATATTAATGATTTCTTAATTATAATCTAACTTCATTATGGCTATGCTTTAAGTCCTTAGATGTGTTTGTAAACTTAATTTCAAAAATGTTTTCTACGTGGCACCAAAAGCATGAAAAACATTTTGAAAATTTCTCATAACTCCCATTTTTTAACATAAAAAGATAATGCTTCATAAGTACTTTTACACTTCTTCTTTCATCAAACTTTTTGACAATATAAACAATGAAAGACAGCTTCAACTTTACACTAATTATTGATGTAATTATAAAATTCAAGATAAACCATTAATATGCATTTTTCTAATAATTTAATACTAATTTATAAGACTAATCAAAGAGATAAAGCAAAACTTAGACTAAGAAAATAAATAAAAAAAACTGAGTCTATGAACAATGACTCTGAAGTTCAAATGGTATTGCATTTTTAGTTCTTATAATAAATATATGGAATTAATATTTAAACAAGTAATTCCTAAAACATATTGAATCTAATAGTTATCATAAACAAAAGAAATAATGCAAAATTTACTTATTTTGAACCTATACTTCATAATGATAAAGAAATTAACAAAAAATGTCACTAATATGATCCAAGCATTGAACAAATAAGATAAAAATAAAACATACATCTAAGTGTTGTGTAATCAAAATATCACACTCAAGAATGAAGGCAAATTTATAAGATTACATGGTATCAAATGTCAATGTGTGAGTACAAACACATAAATAGAATAATTGCTATAAAGATAATGCTTTTAAGTTTGAAGAGTAACTTACTATAAAGGAGAAAGTTGGCATTCTACCAATTGAAGACAATTCTAAAGAAAATCAATCTAGATGGTTTGGTTATATTAAGAAGTTCACTTTGTGATTCTATAAGAGAAGTAGATTACTAAACTCTTTCTTATAAAAAAGAAAAAAATATAGAACAAAAAATGACTATTGACTATTAGAAATGGCTTCAACAACTTTGGATCCAGAAGAAAAGCAATTAATGAGTAGAAACAATAGCATCTTAGATTCAATCTATCTAACCTCACTTGATGTGTTAAAGGACTAATCTTGAAATTATAATAATGACATATGAATTTAGTGTTGGCAGCCTAAACCTTTTTAATATAAGAATCTAGCAAGAGAAATATACACCCTCACAAGGAAAGATAAGATTCCATATTTAAGAAATCATGGGAAAAAACGCCTGTTTTGTTGTTTGCAGAGGGAAATCAAAATTTTTATCTTGATCAACAATTAGAAAGGCCTATTCAAGTCTAACAAATTATCAAAAATTGTAATGTTCTCTTAAAGCTCAATGAAGTGGAAGTTTCCCATTTTCTCCAATGCCCAGTACAAAATATAACTTTAACCAGTACAAACAAAACATATTTTCACCCATTAAAATGTTGAATAGAAATATGTTGAATAATGGTCGCCCTCCAAATTGAAGTGTACAGAACACTATAACACTTTCGTCCAAAAAAATAAAATAAAACAACGAACCATCTTATTGACAAGGAGGATGATTGGTTGTGCTAGATTGGAACGAAGGGAAGCCAAGAGGGTCCGAACTTTGGATTGAAGGAGATGAAAGACTAATGAGGAAATTCAGTGAGGCGTCAGGGATAGTATGCAGTCATGTGTGCCAGGAACATCTTGAGGTCACCGAGATCCTTCGAGACCACCACGTCCAACGACGAATTGAGCGTGGATTGCTGAAGGAGGAGATGTAGAGACGATTCGATGCGGCAGTAGATAAGGAGAAGCTTCTCCTCATATCCTTCTGGGTCAAGCTTCATCCTAGAATGAAGCAAAGGAAGGCTCAGTCTATCAGCTGCCTTTCCAAATGCAGTGAAGGAATCTGGTAAGAGGAGGTTCGCCATCGCGACAAGTTCTACAGATCAATTAACAAAATGCTAGACGAAGGGAAGCTCAGAAGAACAAAGCTAAGGAGCTTATGCGGTTTTGGGATGGAAAATTTTTAAGTACAGAAAATAATTACAATATATTAATAATTTATTAAACAAAAGAAGGGAGTGTTGTTTTGAATTTGATTTGCAACACGAGGATTGCTATACATGTTAGTACGGGATTAAAATTTTAAAAATATTTTAATAAAAATAAATTTAATATATATTTAATTAAAAGATTGGGGTATTATTACTAAATTTTGATCACAGTAATTTTTTTATAGTATTATTATTAAATAATAATCTATCAATAAACACATCTTTATGAATAAAATTTATTATAATTTTAAAATGCATAAATGTGCATCACAATTTTTTTGTCATCAGTCTATGATATAGTTATATGATAAATTATAGAGATGTAAATTTTGAGAATCTTATCATAAAAGTCAAACACTTGATATTCTTTTACTTAATGTTAGACTCTTAAGATCCAATAGCTTGAGGTTAGACAATTAAGAGTTAGTCGTCATCGCTAGTAATGCGATCGCCTAAGGAGATAATGAACATGATTCATCCATCTCATACCCATGTCTTGTGCATTAATCATAAACCACCATTGCCCTTGAGACAATGCTTCTGGCAACATTGGCACCTAAGGAGGTAAGTGTAAATTTTTAACTATACTTTTGATAATGTCTTGTGTTGCCACATGCAACACAACCTCCAAGGAAATAAAAGAAGAAAGATAATATTGTCATTCTTTGTAGTTGTACAAACTCAAATTGGAATAGACACTTAGGGTTTAATTGAAGGCAATAAATTTGCTTACTTGAAGAAAACATTTTCTAAAGACAACTAGAATTTTAGTTTATTCTTCTTGTTTTTCTTGTCCTCCTTTCTGATCCTTGATGGAGGGGACCCCAAGTTATTACTTAATGTTTTTTATAATTGTACTCAATAAGAATTTTTACTAAGTTTTTGTTGATACTCTTGTTCATATCTAACATTTTGATAAAAAATATTATACCCAATCTCCATTGTATCATGGAATATAACTTTCACACATAGTTTATATCATTTCATCAAATGTTTCATTATGATTTTTTTTATATTATAATGTAACTCTAAATCTCATGTCATATGACATTTACATCACATTGATTTGGTTACATTACATTTCTTCAATATATCACATTTCTCCTTTAATATATATTTCCTTTACATTAAAATTATTTTTTTTATGATTTATCTTTATTTACTTTGGTAATGTAAAGTTTTTCTAAACTAGGTTTGATCAAGAAATAAAGACATTTTTTATTCATCTTCATCAGCTACCATGTGAATTATTCATTTTAATATTTTTAAATGTCTTTTAAGAATTTTTGTAAACTTTACCAATTATTTTGATTCATATATGATTTGATTATTGAGTATGTTACACATGACGTCCTAACAACGTTGGAGACTAACTTTGTCATACAGTTTATATCATTGTTTCAAGTTTTCACTTAGATTTTCATGTATTATAACGATACTCTAAATAACCCTCGTAAAGCCTTCACATCGATTTGGTTTTATTATATATATATATAATATTATAAAATTTATTTATTTTTATAATGTAATATAGTTTTTACTTAATATTTTTGTATTCCTCATAAAAATATTATAATTCTTACCTAATTTGATAATCATGAAAGTTACACTTATTCTCTTATGTATATTGGAATGCAACATTGTGGTAAACTTTATCTCTCGTGCTACATTCATATGTTTTAGATTTTCTTACATTATATTGCCTTAATTTTTATCATTATAAGTTTAATAATTATTTACTTAACAATAAAATTATAGCTTATGATTATTTATGCTCTTTTATATTTATATTTCTTAATAATAGAATATGAGGTCTAATTAAGATGACACAAAAGACATTAAACTCGACTTCATGGGCACCATCTCATTATAAATACTTTTTTATTAATTTTAAATATTTTATTTTCAATCATTTTGGCACTCTTTACGAGGTATTTTTTTTTCTACCTAATTTGATGTTTGACAATGTTACACCAACCACCAACTCAACTTGCAATTAAATGTTCCTATACAATTTATCTTAATTCTTTAAATTGTTTGCTTTGATTTTCTTATGTTTCTATGAAGCTCTAAATCTTCTCTCTTGTAACCTTGCATCACTATAGTCTTGTTGTATTACATTATTTTAATTTATCTGACTTTAGCTTTAACATACATTTACATAAAATTAAAATAACGATTAATTATTACTTTTATTTAATTATATTGGTAATTTCAAGAAATTATAAACATGTTTTAATGGAGATGAAACAAATACCATTATTGTCATCTTATAATTTAAAAAAATTATAATTTAAAAAAAATATTTTCAAAAGTGTTTATATGCTTTGTAAGTCATTTCAATCCAAACCTCATGTGACAGTCAATAATACTACATTAGATCTTCTTAGAATCTTGGATCACAATTTTTCTATAATATTTATCACTTTTCCACAATTTTTTTTATTTCATTAGGTTATATGACTTATTAACTTTACATCTCCTCCAATGTGACCTTTTAATCACTTTTATTAGTTGTAATACATTATTCTAATTTAGTTCATTTAAATTATAATATATATATATATTTACTTTTTATTAAGATGATACTTTTTTATTATTTATGCTTATTTGGTTTTGTAATTCATATTTACTATAAAATAAGTTTTGAACGAGATGGAAAAAAGTTGGTTTTATTTGTCTCAATATGCTCTATCTAATTAAATATTTATTTTAATTATTTTTTATATTTTTTATATTTTTTATTACATTTTTTCTTACTTTATAAGATATGTATACTAATACTTGATTCCATCAATGAGGATGTTGTAGTTGATCTCCTTAGTACCTTCGAGGATAACTTTACCATACAAATTTTTTTAAAAAATTTAGCTCATTTGATCAAAGATTTTTCCTTTGTTTGGATATATTATTATGGAACTCTAACTCTTCTATGGTGTGACATTTACATAGTTTTTAGTTAGATATTATAAATTATATTAGTTTATCTTATTTTAGCTTTATTATATATTTATCTAATAATAAAATACTAATTTATTATTATTTAACTTATTTAAATTGATATTTTGTGACAAATCCAAAATAGTTTTAATTGAGACATATCGAACATCATCACCTTTCTAGTTTAATAAGTTTTATAAATGTAAATGTTTTATTATCCATGGTTTTTGCACTCTTATAAGATATTTTGATTGTTACAAGGTTGTTGCACACATCCTCCATAGTATTTTTGAATGCAACATTTTCAAAATTATTTATCTAATTTCATAAAAAAAATATTTTATTATATTATGGTGAAACTCAAATTCTCAACACATGTAAATTTAATATCACTTAAATATTATTATATTATTAATTTTTTATTTATTCCATTAGTATTTTGTAATATAACTTTTCTTATATAATTTATCTCATTTCTTGAAATGTTTTATTTTTATTTAGTTATACTTTTATGAAACTCAAATTATCCACTCATGTACACTTAACATCACTTTAATTTGGTCATATTTTATTGTTGCTATTTATATACTTTTTACTGTTAATATATTTTTGCTCTTATTTATCATTGCAATTTATAGTAATTCCAAGCTAAGTCTGACCAAGATAAAATAAATATTATTGAACTCGTCTACAAGATATCTATTTTATTAAATATACATTTTTGAATTTTAAAATATTTTATTTTCTTATATTTTTTCTTCCCTTTTTATGATATTTGGATTTGTATCATATTTGGATTTCTTGAAATGTTTCACTTTATTTTTGTATATTTTTATGAAACTCAAATTATCCACTCATGTAAATTTAACATCACTTTGATTTGGTCATATTTTGTTATTTATATTTATAAACTTTTTAGCATTAATAAATATTTACTCTTATTTGTCTTTACAATTTATAGTAATTCCATGCTAAGTCTGAGCAAGATAAAAAAAATATTATTGAACTTAACTACACGAGATCTATTTTATTAAACATACATTTTTTAATTTTAAAATATTTTTTATTTTCTGATTTTTGTTCACTTTTTAAGATATTTGGATTTTCATAATTGAACACAACTTTTTTGTAAAATTTATCTCATTTCTACAAATGTTTTACATTGATTTCGTTATATTGTTATGCAACTCTAGATTTCCTATCATGCGGCATATATATCACTTAGATTTTGTTTTGTTACATAACTTTTATTAATATCATCTTTGCTTTAATATATCTTCATTGAATATTTAAATAATTAAAGATTATTATTTGTGATTATTTATATTGATAATTTGTAATAATACTAAATAAAGCAAGATTATGATTAAAAAACCTTGTTAGTCTCATCTCACTGAGCTCTCTCTAATTAAATATTTTATTTTTATATTTTTTAAATAATTTTTCTTAGATTTTTGCATGTTTTAAAATATCTTTTTGATTTATACATGACTTGATAATCGAGGATATCATACCTTTTCACCTTGGTATCTTAGAATATAATTTTTCGATACAATTATCTTATTTCTTCAAATTGTTTTTTTTGATTTAGTTATATTACTATATAACCTTAAGTCACCTCTCCTATGAATATTATATCACTATGATTTAGGTAGATTATGTTGGTTTGATTTATCTCTTTTCTACTTTAATATATGTTATCTTAATATGGAATATTTTATTGTTATTATTATTTATTATTTTCTTGTTTTATAACAGAAGTCATTGGAGTCATTTAAACAAGCTTTATCTAATTAAAATTCATTTACGTGTTTTTTAATCATTTATTTTTAATAGTATGGCATGCTTTATGAAACATTTCTATTCATATCTTATTTGATGATCACAGATGTTACACTATCTCCTTAGGTTCTTTGAATGCAACATTCTCATAAATTTAATTTTTTTTCTTTGTTTTGTTATGTTAGTATCAAACTATAATCTTCTTTTGTGTGAGGTCTATCTTGCAATGATTCGGTTAAATTACATTGTTTCATTTTATCTCATCTTAGCTTTAATATATTTAAAAGAGAAAAAATATTTTGTAAATATAAATGTTTATTTTTCTTGATAATTCATAATAATTATGTACAATTCTTGATAAAAATATAACAAATATCATTAGACTCAACTCAAAGAGCTTTTTTCAATTTAATATTTATTTTTATATATTCAAATGTTTCATCTTTTTGGCTTTTTGAATTGGTTGTGAGACATTTTGATTTATATCTTATTTGATGAACCATGATGTTACACTTGATTTTATTTGATTTGGTTACATTATATTTATTAATTTATAATATTTTAGATTTATTAAATGTTGAAATATTAATTTTTTATTTTTAATAGTTATTTAAACTAGTATTTTTGAAGTAATTCAACATAAGGAAAGATTGAGAGAACAAACTTGGTTACTCTCGTCTCGATAAGTTTTGTCTAATTAAATATTTATTTTTTAACTGTCCAAAATATTTTTATTTTTAATAGTTTTTTAGCTTATTTTATTTAATTTTGTTGTAATATATTTTTAATTTAACTAACTTTAGATTTATTAGATGTTTATTAAATTTTAAAATATTAATTTTTTTAAAGCATTAAAGATGTATGGATTTTTGTAAACAAAAAATTGTAAAGTATTAAACTTTTTTGAGTAACCTGAATTTCTTTGATTTTGGTTTCATTAAAATACTAATGTGCATTTGGTTTATCTCTACTAGCTTCAATAAAAAGAAAATGGTTAGTGGAAGCCTAATCGGGAATCGAGGGTGGACATATGGAAAGGTTTTGGTTGAAGCACTTAAAAAATATTGTGTGTATTTCATTTATTATTGAGAAATTTTATTTCATCAATAAAAAAAATGTTAAGGTCAAAATGTTTGTTTACTAATTTTGGAACTAAAAATTTTATTAAATAAACAATTCACTCATCCCCTCTTATTTGTTTTGCCTCAAATATTTTAGAATAAGATAGACATCTACTTGGTTTTATTGGACATGTTAATTGCATTTTGTAATATGATCATTATGTTGTTTCATATATTTTGCTTCACATAAAATTGATTTCGAAGGTTAAGCATATTTTTTCATTTGTTTTGGCTATTTGAGCATGCCAAATGTTTTGAAACATAATGTATTTTTTTAATTTTTTTATAAAAAGTATATTTCAAAATTAAAGTATTAAGAAAAAATTAAAAAATAGAGGCTGTGACACCCAATCCCAAGAAATGCAAGCTTGGTCACCACAACTATGCTCCAACCTCATGCAAATCAAGCAACATTATTACATTGAAGTACATGTGTTGCAAAGGGACAAAGATGATTGATAATGAAACAACTGATAACATTGAGATTAATAATTGGATTCAATTATTAGACAAGTTAACTAAGCTATTTAATGAAGTAATCTAAAGCAACCAGCATCCTCAAGAAGTTGGTTATTAAGGGTCATATATTTGACACTTCCAAGGATATCATACTTGATTGTCAAGACAACCTTATCTAGTTTAGATAAAGGATTATAACAATCTCTTCCATAATCTTTACTATAAAATAATATTTTTATTTTCCTAAACAAAATACTTATAACATTATCCAAATTATCCATTTATGTACAAGGTCTTAGACTAATACCTAAGCCACCAAAAAAAAGTATTAATGACACTAAATAATGTGATGACCTCATATCAAATAAGTATCTTGAACACCCTACACTTATCATAAAATAAACAAATTAAAGATCCATAGAAATTTAAAAACTATGAGCCAATCTAATGCAAATACTTCTTATCAAGATAACTATGTCATATATAAAAATACCCAATATCAAATGGCTTATAAGATATCTTAATTTAAGAATAAATTATATATTAATTTAATAATATATTTATATTACTATTATCAAACTTTTCTACCAAAATCTAAGGTGAAGTTTCTTAATCCACTTTCCTTTTCTTTTAGTTTTTCTACAAAGTCATAGATGCATGCACATGAGTTACTATATAATCATTAATAATGAAAATATCTAAAATTCCTTAAGATTATATAACCCAAAGTATTCTCTCCACTTTCTTTTTTATTACAAAAACATCAACTATATGATTTCCCCATCGTGTTGTACAATTTGCATCTCACTAAATCATTGTTATTAATTCTTCACTTATTGTATTATATGGCCTCTCAATCAACCAATGTGATTCCTTCAACTCCCTGTATATTGTTATCAAAATCCCATCTTACTCTTTGACCTTTATCTAATCATATTGTATGAGAAGCTCATGGTACAGTACAATCTCTCCAACTACGATATGATGAGATTGTTGGACCACACAACCTTTCTTCTTGAACCAACTTAGCCCTAATTGTATTATATATTCTCTTAATTGTATGATATGTTTATTAACTTCTTAAGCAAATTATTGATAATCATATTGTGTATTGAGTCTAATCATATAATAAACTCACCTCCAAACAAAACAAATGGCCTAAATTCAATTATATTTTACTATAAGACAACTCTAAACCTCCATAATTAATTATCATAGCATTCTTAACTTGTACAATAAAATAAAATAACTAATTCGTCTATAAAAATGAATAAATTCAATAAAAAATATAATTTTAACCTTTTTTATTTTCACTCATTGTAGTAGCTTTTTAGTACGTTCTTCCCCTTCTTGATTCTTATAGTAATAGTAAGTCTCCTTTTTGTCTTCCTTACTACTCTCCTTATGACCAACACAACTTTTCTTCACTTTCTTCTTCTTCTCTTGAATTGACACTTTCTTCTTCCCTCTTCTCCTTATTTTCTCTTTTTCTCCATCTCCTCCTCCTTTTTTCTTTCATTAGCAACATCTCTAAACAACCTAAAACTTTTACTAATAACTTATTTAAAACTAATCTTGTTAAAGATAATTGGCTTAAATTAAAAATTATTATTTGCCATTTCTTTTTGCCAAATTTTGTGCTAAACCATTAACATTAAAACTTACCTCATCCTCCAAATCCGTGGAAGAGGTAGAAGTAGAATCCGAATCACATTTGGTGGCTTTGAAGGCCATGGGTTCTTTCTTCTTCCTTTCATGCTTTAACTTGCTTGTAGAAGCTTCTTTCATAAGTCTCCTAGTTATATTTATTTCGACAATGAGAAGTTCAGCAAGGAGTTCATCGAATGAAAGTTTGTTGACATCTTTAGCTGCTTTAATAGCCTTTGCAAGGAGAACATATTCCTTTGGAAGGTTTCTCAAAATTTTCCATTTGGTGCATCATTAAATCTTAAAAACGTACATTTAATACTCTCACCAGGATTCATTTCTAAAATGCTCATAGTCATGGGTGAGGAAGTTGATCTTCGTCTCTTCCAATTGTTAGGTGCGCTAATAAGTTACTTCGAGTTTTTTCCACACCTCAAATGTCGTATGCAAATTTATAATTTGTGTAAATTCACTAGGAGAAATTCTACAATGAATATAGTTCAAGGCTCTAGCATTCAATTGAGCAAATGTTTTATGCTCAAAATTAGGCTCACTAAAGGGCTTGACTTCATTAGTAAAAGAATTTCTAGGAAGTTCACAACGCTTAGTCATAACTGCCCATAATTCTAAATCGATAGATTGAATAAAAATTCTAAAATAGTTGTTCCAATATAAGTAAAATTCTCCTTTAAAAAAGGGAGGGCGAATTAAGGAAAAACCTTCACACAAGGTTGCACCCATATCAACCAAAGAGGATGCCATAAAAAAATCACAAAACCACAGAATGTGAGCAAGCATTCACTTAGCACAAGTGGATCTCCCAAGTGATGTTACTCACATAATTTGGGATTCCTCTCTTTGACACCAATTGAAATTCTTTGTGCTTATGACAATCTCACAAGAGGGGGGGTGAATTGTGGCAAATAATATTTTCATTCGATTTTCGATTTAAATTTAAACTTAAATCTTTTAAGCAAGAATAAGAAAGAATATTACACAAAAGATTTTTAAGGTGGTTCGACTCAAAATCAAGCGTGGATTCACCCCTAAATGGTGTTGGGAAAAGAACACTAAAATAAAAAAATTACAAGTGAGGTTTTTCATATGATTACCCTAAATCCTACTTGGGATTTTACTTACGACTAATCCTGAACCTACTTGAGTTTTCCAAGCTCAACTCAAACCCCAGGCCTTTGCATAATTGTTGGGATGCTTTTACCCCAAAGAAAGAAATACAAAAAATGGGTGAAACTTAAGACAATTTTAAGAGAAATATGTGGCACGCACAATATCAAAAAGAACAAGGAATAGAGATTGAAAAATAGTTGAAGAAAAAACCTCCAATTTCGAGTTCCTTCTTGCAACATTCACTTTGTGACTTTGGAAGCATCGTATGTACTTAGAATTGCTCGGTATTATTATTTGAAAGCATTGAAATCTTAGCGATGGTAACCTCTAGGAGTTCTTTATCATTCCCTATTTATAGAGCATAATTTGTGCTCTAAATCCACTCTCAACGGTTCTAAAATGAACTAGCTATTTGGGTAACGAACACAAAGCAATCACCGTACGATTTGGAGCCTAAAATTGACGTTTTTGATTGAATCTCGAATTTATCATTTGAGATCAATCCCTGGCCATTTGAACTCGGCAACCTTGATCTGGGCTAATGGATGGCACGTTTGTTGTCCTGCATGTATTAAAATAATTTGTCCCGAAATCAACTAAAGTAGAAACATACTGCAGTGGTTATGTATCCTCTTACAGATCTGGCTCGATTTCGAATCTCCTGGTTGGCGTTTTACTGTGTTATCATGCAGCAATTTACGTTGATTAATCTAAGTCGTTCGATCGCGCTTGCCCTTCCACCTTCTTTGACAATCAAATGGAAGTTTAGTCCCATATTGTCCAAATGTTCTCGCCATTGCTCTCTTTATCACTTCTAGTTTTTTAGTGTCTCAAGCTGTTTGGCATTAGCTCCCCCTTCCCCGACCAAGATTTCAACATTTTGTCCTGCTTCGCTTTATTTCGCGCTTACTTTGGTCAGCTTTCTCGGTGGGCTGAGCTTGCACTTGTTTATTTCAGTAACTGCGGGCTGATTTCTCATTGTTCCATTCGAAAGCTCTACCTGCGACCATTAGGCTTCGCTCAACCCTTTCGGGTGTATCAAACAAATTTTACTTTATTTTATTTTTAAAATCATTAAAGCTTGGATGGATCAGCAGTCTGGTCTGGTCGACTATGCTACAATGAAAATTCCCGAGAGAAAAGTAGTTTAATAGTGTATTGTAAGAATTTTTGTGTTAAAATTTTGAATATATCTATACCAAAATAATTTTTTATTATGATAGTATTACAAGTGTCCTAAATGTCTATGAAGAGAAATTCATGAAAAATTATTCCTAAATAATTTTAAAAAATCATAGACCAATGTCTATACTTTTCATTAATAATGCTTGGCTTAAAAATAAAAATTTACAAATTATTAAACTTATAACATTTTCAAATATTAATACCACTAGTATGCTGTATTATCTCAAAATTTTAACATATAAAATTCCAAAAAATTAAAGAGATATTCAAGTATAAAGATTTTGGAGCATGCCTTCAATTTCATTGAAGCTTGCCATCACACCAAGAGTCCTTAACACCACTATTTGACACAATTAAAGTTCATGACTTGACTTAATTGAATATTAATAATTTCACTTAAAGCAAGACCAGATGAGATATAAACATTTATGCTTGACTCATCAAACACAACGATGAAATAAAAAATGTAATATTGTTTTTTATTTAATTTTAGTTAATCTAAAAATATTTTAAATATTATGCCATAACTTAAAGTAAAATATATATATAATATTTCTAATATAAACTAGTTCTCATGATTTCTATATGATTTAATATATGTACCTTATCTTAAAATAAACATATAAAAGATCCATAGAAATTTAAAAACGTTGAGCCAATGTAGTACAAATACTTCTGATCAAGATAACTATGTGATGTATCCAAATACAGAACATAAAATGGCATATAAGATATCTTAATTTAAGAATAAATTATCTATTAATTTAATATTATATTTATATTACAATTATCAAACTTTTCTACATAAATTAAAGGTGAAGATTCTTAATCCACTTTTCTTTTCTTTTAGTTTTTCTACAAACACATAGATGCATGCACATGAGTTATTATATAATCTTTAATAATGAAAATATCTAAAATTCTTTAAGATTATATAACCCAAAGCATTCTCTCTACTTTCTCTACTACAAAAACATCAAATATATGATTCCCCCATCGTATTCTATAATTGGCATCTCAATAAATCATTGTTATTAATTCTTCACTTATTGTATTATATGGCCTCTCCATCAAACAGTATGATTCCTTCAACTCTGTATATATGGTTATCAGAAGCCCATCTTACTCTTTGACATTTATCTAATCATTTTTTATGAGAATCCCACTGTACAATATGATCACTCCAACTAAGATATGATGACATTGTTGGACAACACAATAAGCTTTCTTCTTGAACCAACATAACTCTAATTGTATTATATATTCTCTTAACTGTATGATTTGTTTATTAACTCCCTAAAAAAATTATTGATAATCATATTGTATATCGAGTCTAATCATAGAATAGACTCACCTCCAAACAAAACCATAAGGCTTAAATTCAACTATATTTTACTATAAGACAAGTCTAAATGCCCATAATTAATTATCATAGCATTCTTATACAACAAAATAAAACCTCTAATTCCTTTATTAAAATTAATAAATTCAATATAAAAATATAATTTCAACTTTTTTCCCAATTTTCACTCATTTTAGTAGCTTTCTAGTACGTTCTTCCCCTTCTTTATTCTTATAGTAATTTTAAGTCTCCTTTCTATCTTCATTGCTGCTCTCCTTATGATCAACACAATTCTTTTCTTCTCTTTCTTGTTGTCCTCTTGAATTGAAACTTTCTTCTTCCCTCTTCTCTTTATTTTCTCTTTTTTTCCTTCTCTCCTTCCTTTTTTATTTCATTAGCTACATCTCTAAACTACCTAAAACTTTTAGTAATAACTTATTTAACACTAATCTTGTTAAAGATAATTGGCTTAAATTAAAAAGTATTATTTTCCATTTAAATATTAATAATATATATATATTATTCAAAAAATTGTAATTAATTATGTGGGTCATAAAAAATTATTAGCACACCACAATTATTTTTTTCAAAGAGAGTTCTTTATAATTATATGCTTTAACAAAATTTTATTTTCATTTAAAAATATGACACACTTCTCAAAAAAATTATTATGATTTTCTTTTAATTATAAATGTATTATTTTAAAAAATAATTTTATTCCTTAACTTCTATAACCTAACGTACAATATGTTGAGCATCTTGTATGGCATGCATAAATCGCATATGCTGTACTCTAATACAAATGAATAATATTTGAATCTACAACCATAATGGCAATATGTTATGCAATTTCTAAATATCATTATAGAAGAATATTAAATAAGATGATTTATTTGTAAATAATAGAATATTAGGTATTTTATAAAAATGTCATGGTTAAACTCATGGGGAATAAGTTTTTCAAATTCTCAACAGGCATGGTACGGGTAGGATAAAAAATGATTTTAACTACCCTCACTTCCCAAGCTTTAATTCATTAGTGAGCTTTGAAGAGTTCTGGTCATCACGACATTGTTGTCTTGGCTTATAAATAAGTCTAGTAGGTCCATCCAATGAGCTTTTTCATATAAGAAGACTGAGAAGCAAAGTTGTGCCATTGAGGAGAGTCACAAAGGTTTGAGTCATCGATGATGAATGTTTTTTAGAATGACTGTAAGAAAGATTGAAAGGCATCAAGGAAAGGATATTAACTATCTAGTGGTCTCCCACACAAGCAAGGAGTTTATTTAACCTTTGCGTGTCAATTATAAATTGGAAGTGTCCCCTAAACAAATATATATTTCGTGCTGTTTTGACACGAGAAAGTTGATCATGTTTTGGCTTTTGCTCCAAACTTGCTTGGGTTCCCCGCCAAATATATATTCACACTCACCTACTAGAAATTGGAGTAGGGGAATCAAAATGAATGGAGAAAGTGAAATTATTTTTACTTTCTGCAATCAGTTGATCTCACAGAAGACACAAAATTAATGGATATTCTGGGAAAATATACGAAACTCTAAAGTAGGTGGGATGTACATATTTTGATAATGGTAAACCTCGCAATACAAATTGTGCTTATCTTCCTTTGAAGTTTGAGAAACACATCAACATTGAGAGCATGGATAACAATGGCTGTTTGGAGCAACTATCTTTCAGCTAACTAGGTTGCCGACTTCGTTCTTGGCCAGCTAAGTAGCAGCATGGACGACAATAGCAATAATGCCATCCTCGCATTCTAGGCACCAATCCTTCTGTTCACCTTCGTGGCTGAGACACCATTACCACCTATTCCATGGAGGACAATGATGTGTGGGCTCGACACCTTCTTGCCATCGCCTATGAGCTGATCATTTCTGTCTATGTGCTATTCCAGTCTCTTCCAAGTAACCTCCTGCTCACTCCCACCCTGCTCATATTCTTTGTCGCCATCGTCAAGTACGCAGGGCAGTCTTACTCGCTCTACAGAGCCAGCACTAACAGTTTCCATAGCTTTGTGGTCATTTCAAGCAAGCGAAGTCAATTAAACAAAATTTCTTCCAACGATAGGACAATGGTAGCACGTGTGAAAGAGGAAAATGAAAAAGTTGACTTGAATGCTTTAAAAGGGGCATTTGGTATGTACTCAGTTTGCAAGCCTTTCTTCGAGGACATTATTCCACTTGTGGACGTATACAAGGTAATCAGAGACATGTTGAAGGAGATGACTGTCAAGGAAGTTTCAGGCCTGACAAGCTTGGAACTCAGCTATGCCTATGATGAGATGTACACGAAGACCATCGTTAATTACTCACATGTCGGCGTCATCCTCAGGGTGATCTGCTCCTCCGGTATTCTTCTCGATTTCTTGTTGTTCGTTTTCTCTCTAAAGCATGGCTTTGACACTAGTGACGTCACAATCACTTATGTCCTGCTTGGACCTTCCATATGTCTTAATATCGTGGCTTCTCTCATGTTCCTGCTTTTCGACTGGTCAATGATCTTCCTTCTCGAATTTTAGAAACTGCACAAGTGGGGTTTGCTTCTTGCTCATCTCATTCTCAGAATAAGGAGAAGATTGTGGCATAAAAAAAGATGGAGGCCATTAGAGATGTCGCAACTCAACTTGATCACCAACTGCTTCAGGAATGCAACTGTACAGCCAAAGGAACATGTATCACCAGATGATTCAAAGAACAGAAGGATAAACAAATGGGCACGCAGAATAGAATCCAAGCTTAGACGACCCATTAGAGCATTTCAGGAGGCAACGATATTGTTCCCAAGCTGGACTACTGGATTTTCATCCTAAACTTCGTATTCACATAAGTCAGTAAAGCAATCAACTTCTTCTAGAGCTCATCACTGCACATGCTCAGAAATGCTTACAAATATCGTGGGGCAAGTTCAACGATAAGGCAGGGCTCATAGCACTTCTGCAAGCGATGCCCCAGTTTGGGATGTCTTTGCATTCCTAAATTTCACAGAAGGCTTGTCAGCTGATCATCAAGTTCTGGTGTGGCACATTGCGAAACAGCTATGCTAACACTGGAAGCCCTAAGGCCTGCACCTGTTGCATCATCCTCATTAATCACAACCACAGTCTAAGGTGTTAAGAGAACAAAAGAGCACTTGGCGTGGGATGCAGGAATGCAAGTGCCTATTCGACTTTATGTTGTATCTGTTGTTGATGTGACCAGAGATAATGGCAACCATGGGAGGAGCGAGCCTACTGATTTACTTGTACGCATGCTATGATATGGTACAGTTCATCGAACGGCACGAAGAGGATTTGATTTCGACCATGAATAGCGATGATGAGGTTGAGGGGAAGGTTTGTAGGCTGATGCTGACCGAACAATAAGAATGGATCACATATACATCTCTATTTCAGATGGCACGAGTGCTTGGACACCTAATTCTTGTGCTTGGGGAGGACAAAGTTAGCAAGTGATCACACTGGCATGGGCGGAGCTTTTGATGCCATGAGTGAAGAATACTCGAGCGAGCATGCACAGTAGGGGAGGCGACATTCTAACTTTTGTTTTGCTACTTGTGAAGCATGTGGGAATGGTGGATGCTTTGGATATTGGCAAATACATGACAGCTGATGCGATGGACATTGCCAAAAAGCTACCGTCCTTCATTAAACAATATTTAAGTAACTGTCCGCTTTGATGATGACTGGCGAACAAGTGTGAATAATGTATCCATAGATTCAACTTTGGTAGAATCACAAATTCTCCTTCAACTGGTCCACAAAAATTGGTCCTCATAAAATTATTTAAGTTAATGACACTCCAAAATAAACAGTCTTTCAAAGCATAGTTTTTTAACATTTGCTCATTGATAAAGATGAAAGAAAGAAAATATAATTTATTAAAAAAAATAATATGCGGATGTTTGTTCATAAAGAATAATATAATCACACAGAAATATTTTATGATAGTAAATTAATAATATCAATGACAAAAAAATCTTATTTTTCATGAAAGAACAAAAAATATATTTTTTTACTCTTTATATTCAAGTTATTGTATTCATTTAAAGTTATCAAAGCATAAATATAAAGAAAAATAGTAATAGTTGTTCAAAATTTATTTTGTAATTTTTTTCTCATTCAATATAAGTAATCTCGACAATTGCTCTATTCTTCCTTTTTTTTACAAATTTATTTTATTTTGCTATTTTTCTAATAAAACATTGCTTATGAATTTCATGTTTTTGTGCAAAAAATCAAATTCTTTAGATAAAAATTTTTCTTCTCCATTAGTTCAAATAATTTTTATATTAAACCGATTTTTTATTTTTATAAGACCTTCAAATTCCTTATATTTTTAAAATACCTTTAATTTATGAACTACCAATGATATCCAACTAATATGAATAAGGTCCTCAATAAATAATAAATAATAACTATTTTTATTTTGAAATAAAATATTTAGTTATTACAAATATCAACATGAACTAACTCAAGAGACTGCATAACTTTCTAAAACTTGTTTATTGATACTTATCAAAAATATAACTTTCACAAATATAATCAACATTAAAAATAAAAAATAATTATTCAATACTTTTTATTTTATAACTTAAAAATCTAACAAAATACAAATAATCATTCTAATAATATCACAACTAAGATTTACTCTTAACCTCTACAACAAATACATTACTTTTAATATGAAATTTTTTATTAAAAACACCCCATTGACGCAATAAATCCTCAAATATACAAAATAATGTTAATATATTACTTATCTAATACTTAATGAACCACAAGCTAAAAATTCAAATACGAAAAAAATATCATGAACCAAATTTTTTTATCATTTATCCTTCGTTATGATTTAAAATAATGTCTTGACATCTATTCTATTAACATAAGTATTTATTCATATTCACATAAAAATTTTAGACTTCGAAACTTTAAAAAGTCCACATCATTGTAATACTAGAAGTTGAATATAAAAGTTAAATTAAATTCAAAAGCATATTTCAAGTCAACCTTGGTTTACACATCCTCTACACCTCTTTAAAAAGAAAATATTAATTAACTCAAAATCTTAATCAATAATTATTGGCCTCATACATCGCATATATATCTTTAATGTTTTGGAAACTAATCAGAATAATAAAAGGGAGCTAAGTAAACATATAGGTCCTACCAAAAAATGTGATCCCAGATTGCTGAAATCAATTGGAGTTCTCGAGCTTGACTTCCATGCTTTCCTTCCCCTAAACTGCTTACCACCTTTCCTTTGCCACTTTTGGTTCTTATGACGAGAACGAGCTACTCTTGCTCTTTTGGTAGTCAGTGGCATCGCCTTCTTGTGCTTCTTATACCTATTGCTTAGCCCACCAGTCTGGTTAAACAATAATAACAACTTATCTCAAGTCGACCCACATAAAAATAAGCTTTGAAGTAACAAAATCACATAACAAAACAAAAAAAACATGATGCTCTTGCAATTAAAAATGGCAAATGTAACTATGCCATATCGTTTCTTTGTTTCACCAAAGTTTTAACCTCATTCTTTTCTCTATCCCCTCTACCTGCTCGAACGAAAGCTACTCTCTCCTGCTTGCTGAGCTTGCTCCTGATTTGTGCCTAAACAAAACACATGATTATCATTTGTTTACCAATGAAGTTTAGAAATTTCTTTTTAAAGATTCCAAACTAACTTGGATGGGTCAAACATCACTGTATGCACTCATCTCAAAAGTAAAATAAACTTGAATACATCCAAGAGGTTCCGATTGTTCTTATTCCTGTCATTTCAATGAGATCACTCCCAAAGAATGGCTGGTGAAAAACATCAAAGAAAGCAACCATGTTATAAGTCATTAACTGCAGGATCCTATGAACTATATTTGTGCAGCATTGAGCATAGATTTCTTCGTGCTTAAGACAATAAAATTGCTAACACAGCTCAGTAATAATGCTTCCATTAGCTAATTTCTAGATTGAATATAACTATGATGCTTTTGTTGGTTGAAATAAAACTCCATTTGAATCTAATTACTTGTGCTAGAAATTACTCGCTATTGCCCAATTTTACTTCAAATAATGCATGGTCAAAGTATAAAACATGACTTAATCCCCCTAACAATGAAATTAAATTATATCCCATTAAGAATTATGTGTCTGATAAAACCACATCAAAGGTATTTCATCTTCCAATACAAAGTCGACTGATACACCTGTAGGACTAACTATCTAGCTTCACTTCTCCACACATGGTCAACAATAGCATCATCAGACCATTAAAAGCCATGAAATATGCATGAATAATACACGTTGAGAAGTGAAATTAGAAGGGCCATCAAACCATAGAAAGCAACCATGTTAGAGAATTACCTCAAGTTTAACAGGGTTCAAACATTTTTCACTTAGCTGCTCAGAAGATGGAATTTCAGAAGTTGCTAATTTATAACCTTCATCCTTTCTCAATAGACCATGTTGAACAAGGCCTTCTTTGCCTCTTTATTTGCCTAATAAACATTTCAATATTATTTCTCAAGTTAAACTTCTAGTCAAGACATGAAGACCCTTCATATAACTTATGCTCATTTATTTGATAACAACGAAGACTGTCTTCAATTTAGAAGCTTCTTCAAGAACATCTGCATGAATAAGGTAATCATTGCAGAAGCCAAGCTATCAATAAATACAAGATAATCGATAAGCTGTTGAGAAAATTGAATATAGAAGATAAAAGATGAAGTCTACCTTCAATTCTTTGATACGATAGAAGTCTTCAATAGAAACAATAGCATCAATTTCATCAGTTGAAACATCAGCAACCTTGATTACTACAAGTCTTTTAAGAGAATGTGGACTTGCATCAACAACATTTAGACATTCAACAAAATTGCCTAGCTTCCTCTTCTTTCTATTTGATGGATCTTTCCAATCGTCAGCATCTTCATCTTGCCCATCAATATGTATGGCTTGCACTTTTATTTATTCATTCAATTCTTCAGTGTCACAAACATTAGCCAATTCCCCATCATTTGAACCTTCTTCATCACTGTCATATTTGTAGGCATCATCTTCCAAACCATCAATACCACTAGTTTGTCCACTTTTAGGGAAAAATTCATTGTCAAACTCTCCATCATTTTCTATAGAATCCTCATCTTCTTCATATGCAACTCTAGCAAAGATATCAATGTCAACTGGTGAGGAATCATTTTTAACTTTAGAACCATAAGCTGCCATTTCATCCTCAGAACTACTATATAAAGGCTTATCACCATCTTGTTTAAGTAACTCAACACCCGACACGTCATTGGCAAAACTGACTACTCCAAATACTTTTGGTCTGGCTTTTGAATCAATGGGAAGGCCTTAGTCTTTCTTAACCAAAAATGTAGAGCATATCTATAGAAATGAAATGGGAAAATTAAATTTTTTCCAAAATATAACAAATTTTACATTCATTTTTAATTGCAGCATTAAGGATGTCATAAACAAATAGCAAAGTCAAAAACATACCTCTCTTAATAATGCGATCAAGGATCACACAACAATTGAAACAGCTTTCTCATGCGACTTTTTGTACAAGACCAAGTCTTGAAGAAGGTCTTCATTCATCAACTAAATCACAATGAAAAAAACAAAAAACTAAGATAGATGATGGTAACTACTCTTTTCATGCTATAGTAAAAAAAATAAAGGAATCCAAATATTCTTATGTTGCTATGAAGACCAAGAATGAAAGAGCAACAGCTTAGCTTAGGCTATTTATAAATACAAATAAATCTTGCTTCCTAGGTTTTGATCACCTAGAGGCATTTTTTTGTTCCAATTAGAAATTCTATATCAGAATTGCAAACTGAAAAATAGTTCATAAATTACCACTGATATGCAAATATGAAGGAAAATCATCGAGTAAAGGGACAAGGATTCTTGATGTCACAGAAGTGCTTGAGTAAATATATAAGGTGCAAACTCCATAATGCATTAGTACCAACTATCTATCTATCATGCATCTGAACCATATTACTATTCCTTTCCTTTGAATGCTGGTTTAAGATATGCATGCACTTAAATCACATATAATTCCATCTTTTCAAAGGTGTAATTCATGAAAAATTGCAGTATTTATTATTATATCGTCATGTGCACCAACTAGTCTTTTACATATGCTGCTACTCAAAAAGTGCATTTGGTAGTATCCAAGCCATTTTAATTAAATATGTTTGCATATTTAGGTATAATTGAAAGGAAATTGCATCAAAAGCAAGAGCATTTGGATGATATCCTAAATTATTTAACTATAAAATACATTTGCATTTGTGTATTTAATGTTGAATGTAAACTGTATAGATGCAACACTATGAAATAAATATATTTTGATGCATCTCCAAAAACTATCATGTGGCTAATAGCTAGATTTGAAACCTGGGCAAACCATTGAGAAAATCATGAAATGAGATATTTGCTAGTACATTATTTGTGATTTTTTGAAGTCTTTTAAATTTTTTTATAAATTTTCAAAAAGAAAATTAAAACAATATTTTATATAATCCACTCTATGCATGAGGAGGTTTGAGAAAAAAAGTAAGAGCTTGGGAGAAAAGAAAATATAATAGCTTGTGCTTGGGTATGGAAGGCTGCAATAAGCAAAGCTTCACCTACGAAAGTCACAGTGAAAACTACTTCAATCTGGGAAAAGAGTTTCATAAAAGAGCTCATATCTTCAATTGCATAAAAAGGATAGTTAAAAGTATACTTTTGACTGAGATTTTCCGCCCTTGGAATGCTGTTAAATTTTCTATTGAGCTGCTCAAGTGATGGTTTTGAAGTAACCGAATACTGGGTTGAATTTGGAAGTGCTGTTAAGAAACACTACGTCACATACCATACAATAAGCTTAATCACACAAAATGACAAGCAAAAATATACCATGTGATACGAGAGAATCACCTTTACAATCGTTGGCACCTGAATTATGGGCAATGTTACAGTGATATATGATAAGATCAATCCTGTTGCCATTAGTGGCTATATTATGAGCCACAGTATGACAAGGACACCATCATGAGAAGTAGAAGATACTAGGCAATGTGGGTGATGGTTCCATAAAGCAAAAGAAGGATTTAAAAACATTTTGTAACTATGTTTGTGAATACTTATTGTATAAAAATTATATAGCTTAGAAAAATAATAAAAAAAATAAAACTTAAAATAATGTTTAAAAATTTCAAAAATCTTATGAATAAAGTATAAATAATTACTAATAGCATGTAATAAAAATTATAAAAAAATAGAATAGATAAAAAAAATGAAAAGGCAATGAAAGTGACATAAAAGAGTCATCATATGAACAAACTAAAACTAAAACATAAGTTAGTTAAATTGATAAATTATTTTAAAATATTATTTTGGATTGTGATGTACTATGATATGAGCATACTACATAACATATATTTATCTATACTTATGTTCTGATTTGTATGACAACATACTATAATCATATACACACACATACGGTAATTAAAAAATAAAATAAAAAATAGAAATATATGATAGAGAAAGAAATTATAAAAAAAGTGAGAGTGATTGACTAAATAAATCTAGAACACAAAAATGATGAAATAAGAATGTGATGATTTTTTTATGACCACATCTTGCGATTGTCGATATGAGAGAATTACCTTTTGTATTGTTGGTACCTTAATTATGAGAACCCTCCACCACGAATACAGGGTTGTAAACAATGCTTGCAATCGTACAATGGTATATCATACGACCACCCCTATTGTCTGTAGTAGCTAAATTGTGAGCCATAGCACGACAAGTAAAACACCATGTCACTACCAAATACTAGACAATGTGAACGATGGCTCCATGATAAATATTCAGACATCAAATCCTGTGTGAGGATAGTGATCATATGAAAAAAATTAAAATATTAAAAAATAAGTAAACAAAATTTAAAAATAAAATAAAAAGAATACAAGTATGAGAACAAGAAAAAAATAATATATGGTATTAATATTATAGGACAATTATGTGTATTATGAGCACATAAACAATGATTCAGCATTTTATATCATTTATTGATAGCATATATTATTCTTAATTATTGCTCCATTTTTATTTAACCACACTTCCATATTATTTTATCTTCTTACAGTTAGTAGTTTACAAATTAAGTATATTATGCTTATTTACTTATATTATAAGCTAAGATACATGCATATACAAAGCTAAGGGTTGTTAAAATATAACTTAAGATTTCAAATTAAATAGTATATTATTTTTAAACTTTTGTGAAAGACATTAAATGTGAAGACAATTGTTATACTTAGTTAACAAAATATATATTTATTTACTTTTCAACTTATCTTTCAATTGATAGCTTGAGATCACGGTTGCTGCTTTCTAAGCTATTATTTTATCTTAAGATATTATATTGGATATTTGATGCTTTTCATCACCCCAACTCAATTTTGGAATTGTGTCCTTTAGATTTGTCACATGCTCTTTTATTGTATGTTTTTCTGATATTGTTGGTATATTTTAATATTAAGCCAAATGGGGAGTGACAATTAGACCATCAAAAGTGCTAATACAATAAATGTGGACTTTAGGAGTGCATGGACACTGTTGGCTTGCCAACAGCTCTTTTCCATTTGCACCAAATTGGATGTTGGCAGAAAGGCATACAGTGCTGTCGCTTTCAAGGGGAGCCAGTTGCAAGCCAGCACCATCTAGGAAAAAATTAAGTTGGACACAAAAATTCATCACAAAGGAAACCAAGCAAGGACAAAAGCATCCTTTAAAACAACACATAAATACTCGACAATAGTCCAAAACAATTGACAAATAAAATTGCTTCGAAGCATAACAAGTTCAACAAAAACCCAATCACATGACTAGAACACATACCAATGGCATCATCAAGCACATCTGACGTACCACATTTAAACCAACAGCAATTGCCTAATAGAACACATGCAGCAAATTTAAGTCAATACACCACTCAGTAATGACAAAATATTCAATATCTAAAAAGCGTATAAAATACCTCAGGATGAGAACAATCATGCACAAATTGATTCATTATTTACACGAATTGAAAATTGGCAAGAAATTAAATTTAGTCCGTCCATAACTAAACATAGCTCCACCAGCAAATACAGTTAATGGAATATTCTTAGTATTATTATCTACTATGAATAACTCACCGCATTCATATCAAAACAGAAGTCACTTCAGGAAGGGAAATGAAATGTAATAGGCTACCATGTACTCAAGGAATTAGCAGTGGCAAGAAACTAAGATTAAAATTTTTCTTCAATTAGAACTCTTAAAAATTAGTGTAGTGGGAAAAATGCACTCCCTAATCCAACATATTTGATGACATTCTATACAAGCCCTAAGATGTTATCCACTTTACAATTCAATCTGCGGGCAGCCAAAAGAAGAATCAAATGAATATGTAGATAACTACGTTTCTAATCTTAGAAAGCAATTAATTTGACTATTGCCTTTTGTGACCATAGGCTTCAAACCAAATTTCAACAATTCTTAATAATGATTTTTAAAATTAAAAAGATCATAAAAGGAAGCGCTAGCTACTGCTCAACAGATCATGACCTTGTTTAGACCATTTTGTTAAAAAAAATACGAATTCAACTGCAGGAATATTTAACGTTTTTTACATGAAAGGCTGATATATTATGCTTTATGTGGAGTTAACCTTGCTTGACCAAAAAGTGGACCCATTTTAAAGCTTTTCATAGATTCGTTAACATGTTTACAAATGCCAAAAATTCCAACAATATTTAAAAATACTACATAATATTGTACAATTACAAATTTGCAAACTAAATAGTTTTTAACAATACAGATGAACCATGAATCTAATTCAATGATCCTCTTTCAATATTTAGTTATATATATAATAATGACCCCCAACACACTCATGCAAACAATTTGAAACCTCAAAAAGAATTTTAAAAATAAGCAAAAAAATGATAAGGCAAGAATGAAAAGGGAAAATCTAAGAAAACCAAAAAACTGCCATCAAACTATAGGTATCACCACTCAAACAAGTAAAAGGAAGCAGACATCATTAACAATAGGGAGAAAACACCATTATAGAAGCAATCACGGCCAAGAAGTATAAATTTGATTATCTAAAAGGTTCCTGCAAACGAAAAACATAAAATAACTACATGGAGATGGAGAAAAAAGCAACCACCTCAAATTGTTCATTGCATACCTGAGGATAAAAGAAGAGCATCTCAGCAAATCCCTGTGGAGTTAGACAAAGTATGAATTATGGCTTGGAACAAGAATTTTCAAAAAAAAAAGCAAGACTTCAATTCAAGGTTTATTAACCAGTGAATCTTTAAGATAAATAAGAGGAGGGTAGGAGTGTGCTACTTCATTTTTTGAAGATTGGTGTTCCTGCCTTTTCATACCGCGAACAACACGTTGCAATTTTGCCTTTTTCTTTTTCTTGCTCGAAGTAGTGCCCTTGTGTTGCGCCCAAATATGTACAAAGATATTACTATTAGAAAAATATTTAGGAATTCCAGTACCTAAACCAATTCTACAGCAATGATCATACGAAAAATGCGTTAATCAATGATAGTGTTTCGTAAGTCAAGTTTTTCCTTATAATACAATTACCATCTCCAGCATTTTTGTAATCACATAGACGAGAGACAATTGAGACCTTTCAGTGGAAATGGCAGGCCTTTTTCAATTTAATAGCATAACTTTAGTTAAAACAAAAATGTAAACTCATACATAAAGTTCAGCAGAACAGACCGAGCAACATGAAAATCTACAGATGGAATTGATGCAAAAGAGCTAAAATTGAGAAGATACATATCGAAGTTCTAATTACCAATTTCATTGAAATATTTTTAGTAAGCTTATATCACCCAACCAAATTATACAGGCCATCTGTGAATATTTTTTTACTTAAGGTATAATGATGGCATTTGAAAATTCTCGAATTTATGCATATCAACTTCTCCTCCTCCAAGTGACTAGGTTATTCTTTACGATGAATGAGCATTGTCTCAAAAACTACACTTCTGAATACACAAGGGCAAAAAAATATTAGAATAATATTGCAAATCAGCAAGTAAGAAAATTGTTTCCAATATAGCATTCCATTCAAATATGTGAACAATAGACTAAAGCCTTATACTAACCGAAGGATGTCTTAACCAAACCACAAACTTTGAGTCATGTCAAATTGAACAATATTAATGAAATTTACCCAATTTACCTAACTACAAAGACCTGATTAGAATAACACTTTTGTTTTTAATTATTTGGGATTTCTAGAATATTAATAAAGAGCATTTATTAGTCAAACAAACGAATAACTTGCTGGAATGACCATCCTTGCTGATGGAAAGCGACATAAAACTTAAAAAATAAATACTCTTCTTAAACTTCTGCAAGTAGAACAAAAAAGCTTTACTTTATTGAATCAAGACTTGCACTATAGTTTCAATATAAATATTCGATCCAAAATCCAAGACCTTATGCAAATATTTTGGAAGCCCCATCATCATCTCAAAGTTAAAGTGTAATATATGTTAATCATTGTTTACTAACCCTTAACACCACAACATATCATGGACTCTAACACCACCCAGATTATCATATGGAATAACTATGACATCACATCATGCTTATTGCATCTTCATCACTCCACAGAAGTAAGCAAAAAAACAATAAATTGCAGACGCCAACTACATGCCTTATAAACAACTTCCCTACAAAGAACGATTTGGGGATTTTGGATATATTCATCATCCTCATCACTTGAGGTTTCACTATCATCATCATCATCAACATGCTAATAACCAAGAAGGAAACATAGAGCCTATACCATGACCATGTGTTTGGCAAAAAGAAACAATTATAAAGGCATAATAAGATAAGTAATGGGACTTAACCAATTGCAGAGATAAGGAAAATATCAACCTTCAAGAACTTTGAAAGCATCCTTTGCAAATAACATTAGTTGTACGATCATCAAACCATATTTTTCAAACAAGAAATCATACATCAGTTATTATAATCAACAAAATTAAGAAAAATCAGCAAAAATTGAGTATATATGACATCACGCATCTGTAGCAATGAGAAAAGAATATTTTGAAGCATCTTATTTTTTTCTTCATTTCTATGTTTTTTGTTCATGTGCCGAATACTATGCACAACATAGGAAAATGCATGTTTTCAGTGGTTTCAATCACCAATGGTCTGAAGGTCCATATATAATTCAAGAGGTACATCCAACTCAACAATCTGCCTATACAAATAAGCAAAAAATAATTAAAAGCATAAACTTTCAAAACAAACAAGAAAAACCAATAACATGCTAGAGAACTTCAATTTTTGTAGAATCATTGGAACAACATACCTCTTGCAATACTAAATAATATTATGAAAAAAAATTCCATTTTTATTATTTTAAGATCATTTGGTTTAAGCCCATAAACTTTCATAGCCTTCATCTAGGCCTTTGAAGTTGGTAAAATATTTTACATAAGCCATTAGCTTATAGTATACACTTAAAAGCCCCACTTATCCATCTCTCCTTCCCAATTCTTTCAATTCACCTCTAGGCAACTCTATGATGTATCTTTCCGTTTATCTTGGATGCCTCCCAACCATCTATTTCTATGACTTGTACCTCTCCATTGTCCTCATGGTAGCCAAATCATAGCAATGTATGTCCAAAATTGTGTTAAAGCTAATGATTAGGACTTCCTATAAGCAATGTGATATATTGTCCAAATATACTAAAAGATTAACAAAGATGGTAATATCAACAATGAGTTAATTGAAAAGTAAGGATTCTTGCACCATCATGGATGGATACGTATAAATAAATAATTTCAAAAAACTAGAATTAAATAAAAAATTTCACTAAGTTAATTAACATCATGATTCATTAGAAGATAAATGTTACTATTGTTCAACAAACTAGGCACATTGTCAGACAACCAAGGTATTGCCAATTTTAGGATTCAAGCTTCAATACTCAAGTAAGAATCAAAATAGAAATGGGTTGGTACAATTTTGGATAAGTCTATAAATGATTATATAACAAATGTTTGTTATGAGATTAAAGAACTTAATGAAGAACATAAAATGATTATAACATTTTCTTATCATACCTCAAAGAACAAAAAAACATTTTGATAATTCTACAAGGGAATCATCATAAATTCAAATTAATTATTAATGTGATATTTCCCTCATATGCTCGAAAAAGCATTAGAAAAGGAGAAAAAGAAGCTAGCATTATACATTTTGAAATTATGAAAAACATGTATAACAAAGTAACAATGACTTTATAAGAAGGCTCTATATTGATAAGGCATTAGAAAAGAATAAAAATAATTAAAATTTCATATATTAAAAATAATTTTGCATGCCTAAGGAGAACATAATAAAAATTTCTTAATTGCAATTGAATTTCATTATGGTTATGCTTTAAGTCCCTAGGTGTGTTCGTAAACTTAATTTCAAAAATGTTTTCTACGTATGCACTAAAAGCATCAAAAAAATTTTGGAAATTTCTCATAGCTCCCATTTTTCCACATAAAAGATAATACTTCATAAGTACTTTTGCACTCCTTTCATAAAACTTTCTAACAACATAAGCAATAAAAGACAGCTTTAATTTTACACTAATTGTTGTTGCAATTGTAAAATTGAAGATAAACCATTATTATGCATTTTGCTAATAATTTTATACCAATTGATAAGACTATGCAAAGAGATTAAAAAAACTAAGACAAAGCAAATAGATAAAAAAACTGAGTCTATGAACAATGACTCCGAAATTTAAATGGTATCACACTTCTAGTTCTTATGATAAATATAAGGAATTTATATTTAGACAAGTAATTCCGAAAAAAATATTGATTGTAATAGTTATCATAAAAAAAGGAACAATGCAAAATTTACTTATATTGAGCCTATACTTCAAAATGATAAAAAAATTAACAAAATAATGTCACTAATATGATCCAAGCACCAAACAAATAAGACGAAAATAAAACATACTTCTAAGTGTTGTATCATCAGAATATCACACTCAAGAATAAAGGCAAATTTATAAGATTGAATGGTATCAAATGTTAATGTATGAGTACAAACACACAAATAGAACAATTGCTATAGAGATAAAGCTTTTAAGTTTGAAGAGTAACTTACTATAACGGAGAAAGTTGACATTCTACTAATTGAAGACAAGCCAAAAGAAAATTAATCTAAATGGTTTGGTTATATTAAGAAGTTTACTTTGTGATTCTATAGGAGAAGTAGATTATTGAATCTTTCCCATAAAAAAGGAAAAAATATAGAACAAAAAAAATGACTATTGACTATTTCAATTGGCTTTAATAACTTTGGAACTAGAAGAAATGTAGTTAACGAAAAGAAATAATAGCATCTTAGAATCAATGTATCTAACCTCACTTGATGTGTTAAAGGACTGTTCTTGTAATTATAATAACAAAATATGAATTTGATGTTGGCAGCCAAAACATTTTTAATATTGGAATCTAGCAATGGAAATATATAGCCTCACAAGTAGTTAAGATTCTATATTTAAGAAATCATGGGAAAAAGTGCCTGTTTTGTTCTTTGCAGAGGGAAATCAAATTTTTACCATGATCAATAATTAGAAAGGTATAATGTTCTCTTAAAGCTCAACGAAGCAAAAGTTTCCCATTTTCTCCAATGCCCAGTTTAAAATATAACTTTAATGAGTACAAAAAAAAGATATTACCACCCATTAAAATGCTGAATAGAAATATGTTCAACATTGGTAGCCCTCCAAATTGAAGTGTACTGAACACTATAATAGATTCGACCAAAAAATAAAATAAAATAATGAACCTTCTCATTGACAAGGACGATGATGGCTTATGCTTGTTTGGAACGAATGGAAGATCGGGAGGGCCCGAACTTCAGATTGAAGGAGACGGGAGACTAGTGAGGAAATTTAGTGAGGCGTCGCAGATTGTATGGGGTGTGCTCCAAGAACATCATGAGGTCATCGAGATCCTTAGTGAACACCAGCTCCGACGACAAACTGAGCATGGATTACTGAAGGAAAAGATGTAGAGACGATTTGAAGTGGTCGTAGATATGGAGAAGCTCCGCCTCATATCCTTCTGGGACCAGCTTCATCCTTGATTGAAGTAGAGGAAGGCTCCGCCTATCTGATGCCTTTCCAGATGCAGAGAAGGAATTCGGTAAGAGGAGTTTTGCCGCCATTGCATTTCTACAGATCAATTAACAAAACCTTATTTGACGGGAAGCTCAGAAGAACCAAGCTAAAGAGTTATGTGGTTTCAGGATGGCAAATGTTTAAATGCAAAAGATAATTACTATATATTAATAATTTATTAAACAAAAGAAGGGAGTATTGTTTTGAATTGGATTGTAGACACTAGGATTGCCTACACGTTAGTACGGGATAAAATTTTTTAAAATATTTTAATAAAAATAATTTTAATAATATATTTAATTAAAATATTTGTGTATTATTACTAAATTTCCAAAACAATAATACTTTCTGTTATATTATTATTAAAAAATCATCTATCAATAAGCACACCTTTAGTGATAATAAAAATATTTATTACAATTTTAAGAAGCATAAATGTGCAACACAAATTTTTGTTATCAATCTATAATATAATTATATGATAAATAATAGTGATGTAAAGTTTGAGAACCTTTATTGATAATACCAATAGCTTGAGGTTGGACCATCAAGACTTAATTTTCATCTCTCACAATGCTATCGTCCAAGGAGATAATGCACATGATTCATCCATCTCGTACCCATGTCTTCTAGTAATGTTGGCACATAAGGAGGTAGGTATAAAGTTTAACTATCCTTTTGACAATGTCTTGTGTCGCCACATGCAACACAGCCTCCCAGGAAATAAAAGAAGAAAGATAATATTTGGTCATTCTTTGTTGATGCACAAAGTCAAATAGGAAGTGACATTTAGGGTTTAATTGAAGGCAATAAAGTTTCCTACTTGACGAACAAACATTTTTGTAAAGAGAAATATAATTTTAGTTTATTCCCCTAGTTTTTCTCGTCCTTCTTTGTGATCCTTGACTTAGGAGACCCCAAGTTATTATTTAATTTTTTTTGGTAATCGCACTCAATAAAAATCTTTACCATGTTTTTGTTGATTCCAATCTAAATTTTACATTAATTTCTTTTAACATCATTTGTAAGAAACTAGATAAGTAAGCAAAAATGGAGACTAAGAATCTATGATATTGTTATTTGAAAGAGAATCTCTCAACACTTTTGGTTAAGAAGCAAGCAAAGTCCCTTACATTTCCATCTCATTAGTTTGTAATCTTTCTCCTTCATCCACCAATAATCATTTCCATTTATTTTAAAAACAAATAAAATATTTTACCAAATTTATTTCTTCTTATACTTTAAAGGGGCATATAAGGTAATTTAATAAGTCTAGCAAGGGAGACTACACCAAATCCCTCTCTTCTAATCGAGAGCCCGTTGAGGCTCTTAGCATCACTCTTTGACATAATCACTTTGCTTCCATTTTTGCAAATCTTATACCTTATAATCCTTCACACCATCATCTTATTGACACCACAACAATGATTTATGAATCAAAGCCTACCACCGCTCCCCTAGTTAAATTTTTTTTTTGCAGTAAACTTAATCTTAACTGTAACAACCATCAAATCTCAAACTATATCAAATAGAAAAATTTTATATTTAAGTCAAAAAGATTATGAAAAAGTATTATTAAACTTAATAAAATTAATTTCTTAAAATATATTATTTTTTATATAAAAATTTTAAAATATATTATTTTTATCTTAAATAATTAAAATAACAATAAAGTGCTCATAATATATCATAAGTTCAAACTTAGTAAAAAATATATTATTTGAGTATATCAATAAATAGAAAATTTGGCAGATAAACTCAATGACATTGAGTTTGTAATTTTTAAAGATCTAAAAAATTTCTTATAAATTTTTAAAGATATATGTATAAATGTAATCATCAAATGGACATGTAAGATAGTTTTGAAATTTTAAAAATTAGGATTTATGTCAAATATAATTAGAAGTTGATAAATTTATAAATATTAAATTACAAAATGCATAATGTTAAATTTATAATTTTAGAAATTTAGGCTTAAATCATAACTAATTAGTGAATAATATATTTATAAATATATAAATATTAGATTTTGATGGGGTATATAAGTAATTTCTAGATATCATATAGAAAAATATTAAACTGGTTGATATATTTGTAAAGAATATAATATTTAGGTCTTTTATAAAGATGTCATATTGAAACCCATGGGAATAAGATTTTCAAATTCTCAACAGTCATGGTATGGGTAGGATAAAGTATGATTTTAAGTGCCCTCACTTCTCAAGCTTAATTCAATAGTGACCTATTAGGAGTTCAGGTCATCACGACTTTGTTGTCTTGGCTTATAAATAGCTCTAGTTGTTCCAATAGAAGCTAAGTTTAAGTGAACTTATGTGCTCCAATGAGCTTTTTCATATAAGAAAATTTAGAAGTAGAGTTGTGCCATTAGAGAAGAGTTGCAAAGGTTGAATCATCGATGATGTAAGTTCTATATTTTTCTATTATGTTACTATGTTGAATTCATTCAAGAAGGAGGAGTTGTGGCATCAAAATATACAATAAGCTTACAATAGAGCTATGAGAAGGTTGTAAAATATAATTGTATTTGTCATTTTGCTAAATCACGATAATACTAAGAGCACAATTATTGTTGCATAGATGAATCACCATACAAAATAATATAAACATCATATTGTATGATTTTCAGTTGAAAGAGAATTGATGAGTCTAAATAGGTAGATTAGTACAATGTTGGTGATTGTAAGTTGCAATTTCAAATTATATAATTTTAACTGAGTTGAATTTTACAATATGTTGCATTTATCAAATTAGTATGAAAAGCAGATGATTTAGCAAAGAGAAATAAAACAATTTAGTAAAAAAGGATTAATCAATTGATAAAAATCATTAAATAAGTCTCGATATCACATAGTGCGATTATATGGATCATAGTATAACATAAAAAATATATTAAAGTATTAGGAGTCGAATTAGGACATATAATACAATATTATTGTCAAAGAGCATGATAGTTTTATTAGATTTATACATTCGAATAAACTAATATATTAGGTAATAAAGAATAAAGCGAATCGTGTAATACAACAATTGTACCATATATGTATGATATAATATAGATTACTTAATTCTAGATAATTGTATGATACAATTGAAAGAATTGTTAAAGTATGATATAAGTAACAGCATAATGATAAAAAGGGAATTTACATGATTTTAATTACTTATAACAAGGATGTATGTTGACCCTTACATAAATATAATATTTTTAAAAATTAAAATAAATTAAATTTCAGAAGGGAAGATATTTATCATATTTAGATAGAAAAATTAGATAACATGTTATGTAACATGATAATATTATTTTAGTAATTATTTTTTAATATATTTTTCTATAATTTTTATTTAATAAATAAAAATTTAAAATATAAATAAATTTATAAATTTTGATCTAAAATAATATTATTTTTATTTTTTCTTTAAAATTATGTTTATTATGATGGAAAATACTTATATATCATAGTTTAGGTCGATATTAATGATTTTTTATATTACTTGGTACATGACTTTATTAATTACATGATTTACATTATTTTGTTCATGTATTTGTTACATGGCATCATAAAAAAATTAAATAAAAGCAATATAAAATAAAAACACTTAAAATATAAATAATGTATTTTAGTTTTGATAATACTAAATAGGCCAACATATATATATATATATATATATATAGTTTTGATTAACATATCATGCAATATTATATAGCTGAAATAATAAATATAAAAAAATAGCTTTTTAAAGATGTTGTCCTCAATATTATGCCTAGGATATGTTATTGTATCGATCTTCCAATTAGAGATTTTTTAGTGTGTTATGATATTGATGACAGTAAAACCAATAGATGTTATTATAAAGTATTGATCTTCACATTAAATATATGACTAGTGTATGTGTTATGATGTCATTATTTATAATGAATGATACTAATCCAACAAAATTTTATCATAGGAGATAGCTACCATACTTACCATAGGGCACTAAACCTAAAGAGTTATCGTAAAGTATCAATATTTGGATTAGACATCTACTTAATTTTATTTAGATAGATTAAATAGATGATGATTCGAGGCTATATATTGATATAATTATTGGATCTAATAAAAATAATGATTTAAAGAATACTGAACTTTATTATTTATAAAATATTAAAAATTAGAAAGAATAGAAAAACTAGTATTTATATTTTATGTAGTTTACTTATAGTATGCATGACATTTATTATGATTTAAAACTTACACAAGTGGTTTATTATCATGGTTATGATATGGATTTTATTTTAATCGACATATTTGTTTATTTTAGCATTCCATTATGTTTAGTTGTCTTATTAGATTTATCTTTTGAAATAATTAAATATCATTTGTGCTTAAATCACAGATCATGTATCCATTAAATTGAGATTTGGGGATTTGACATCAAGAGAGAAGTCACAACTCTTAAGATTTCAGAGTGAGCAATACTTAGTATTAGAGATTGGGTAATTGAAAGTAAAATAAAACATCAATTTGAACTTTATATATATTGTTATACAAATTATATCTACATTACATTATGATGATAATTTATTTGTATGATTTTATTTTAGTTAGTACTAAGGATTTGGTGATACTTTCATGTCTCTACATAAAATTTACTTTCCTCACTCACTATTTTATATGCATAAAAAGCTTGATTTTTTTATTTAATTAAGTGATTAGGTTGGTACCTAACATTAAGACAATACCAACTCTACTTTATTAAGGATTCCTTTATCACTTTGATCAGAAATCCAACCAATTATAGGCATATGAGTATAATCTATGCATTTTCTTATGAGATTGCTCCTAATAAGAAGAAGATCTTATCAACTCTAATTACCTAACATTTATTTTTCTTTTGTTAACCCAAACCCTTGTATTTTTCTAAAGAACTTCAAGATTATTAATTCTTTACAAGTCATTTCAAGACATATAAATGCAAGTTTTTTCACTTTTTTAAAAGATGTAACTTCCAAATGATTGTAGAAGTAGTCTGCAATATGAAATTTCTCTCTTAAGTAATACAAGAGCATATTTTATATCTTCTTTGCCAGTTGCATTAAACCTAAGTAGTTCTTTGAATCATCATTAATCTAAGATAACATTAATTTGAGGCCCTTTAAGCCTTTCTCCAATTCTTCAATGATGCTTGTAAGCAAGCGAATTAAGAAAATTCTTGCATTACACAAGTGAGAAATCTTTAACATGGATTCTCCATTGTCCTCACAAGAAATCTTTAGAAGAATTTTGTGGCTCATTAATGAGAAAGAATTCTCCTTTGCACTTATTGCGAAGACAAAAGGAAAAGCATGTTTGCCTTAAAAGTGTCTAATCCAATGGCAAAAAAGGCTAAGACTTGATAACAACTTTCCTCAAAAATCTTATCCAAGTCACCACCACCCTCAATGCTACTATGCTCAACACGTTGACACGCCTAAATGCACCATCTAAAGAATTATTGGCACAATAAAGAGAAAGGTAAAATGCCCAAAGTTGAGGTAAGTCTTAATGCACAAGTGAGGCAAAATAAAGTTATGTAAATTCCATGATGAAAAGAAAATTGTTGATAATTTGCTATAATTTTCTTTATTATATATTTACTTAATATTAGAAGAATACTTCATTATTATTTGTGATTATTTATGTTGATAATTTGCTATAATTTGAAACAAGGGGATCGAGAGGAAACAAATGTGGTTGTACTCATCTCCATGAGCTTTATCTATTTAAAAATTATTTTTTATAATTTTAAATATTATTTTCTAAGGGTTTGGCATGCTCTTTGAGACATTTTGATTCATAACTAATTTGATGATTTAGGATGTTGCACTTATTTATCTTAGTGCCTTGGAATGCAACTTTCATATATAATTTATCTTATTTCTTTTAATTTTTTAAGTGTTTTGGGTATATTACTATGTAAATCTTTATTGCTTTGCATGTGATTTTTGAATCACTTTAATCTAGTTATATTACATCGACTGAATTTACCTCACTTATGCTTCAATAAATATTTACTTAATTTTTAAATAATAATATTTTTGTATACATTTATCTATAAAGGACTATTTTAACATTAAAACATATGCAAATGATAACATGCTATGCTAATGCTATTATCATGATGTCATTAGATAATGATAGATTGGACTTTAATAAAGCAACTCTCTTATATAATAATTAATTATTTAATGTATCTAATGGTTTTGAGATAACGCTTCCATGGACACTCCTTTTCCTTTATCTTCTCTGCTCATTTTTTTATACAATTCATCTTATATTTTGTCGTCACTGTCTCTTTTTATAAAAAAGTACTTACAAAAACTATTTGAAATAATCTTTAAACAAGATTGTATACTTTACCATTTTTAGCTTTATAACATATAGTATGATCTCTATATCACATTGTATGATCCATGGCATACATAGGCAAAATTATCAATTATATGGGAAATCTCTGGTAGACCTTCTTCTAAACCCATCATATTCATTTGATCAGCTCATCAAACTTGTACAATGTTAACAATTACTTGTCAAAGAAAAGATTAAATAAAGCAATTGTTGTTCTGTCTTTCCTAAATCAAATGTATTTGTCTGGTTAATTTAGTGCACTAGAACAATGATCAACTAATTGAGCCATTTACACAAAGCCAGAGCCCCATCATTGGTCATGTTTTATAGATTGTAACAAATGATTTGGTTGATTGTTTGGTTCAATCATAACAACTTAAAAAACAAAGTCAACCATAAATCCACAAAAATCACACAAGATCCACTTCCAAAACACCCCAAATAAAAAATATATAATTTATGAAGATGAACTCAATTAGGAACTTACCTTAAGATGTGATTCCAGTAAAGTGAGGTCAAAAATTTTGTTTCTTCATTTTGCTTTTTCCCTTTTCCTCTATGTTTTATTTGAATTCCTACAAGATCTGAAGCAAAATCTCCTTTAACACTCTCCCTAAGCTCTTTCTCTTCATGCTTTATTTATGCACTACTGAACTTTGCCAAAATGCTCGAGACAACAGAGCGCATCTTATTATTTAAGAAAAGGATTATTTTATTATTTAATCTAAATTTCTTGTATTTTTATATTTTTTAAATTTTAAGTATTTATACAAGTCATAAATAGTCTTTGAAAAATATAAACCATATATATACAAATTTCTCAAATTGAAACCTTCATGATAATATACTCAGATTTTTTATTCTATCATTACTATCTTTGCATGGTTTTCAAAAAGCTTATTCATCAATAAATTATCAAGTTTGAAATATGACATACACAAACTAAATAATTTAAACTTATTTAGAAGGAATTTTTAAGTTAATAAAAAAGACTATTACATCTGCACTTCGTTAACAAAAAGAGAGATAGTATAAGAATTGGTCATAACTCCTAATTAGTTGCAGAGACGAAAATAAAATGAATTAAAGGATCACTTTGGGAAAAATCTAATTAAAAGAAACAAGGTAAGTTCTCCCCATGATTTACAATTGATTTTGAAGAGATCTAGTTAAGATCTTAGCTAAAAGTATATGTATTTTCCTACAAGCTATAAATATTTCCTTTTTTCTTGCTATGGAGTCATGTACGAAAGATTTGTAAAGAGAACTACACCTTATGTGCATGAAATCATAACTGTAGAAGGGAATTTGGTGACTTAAAGAAAATATAAGAAATAAACAAAGTCTTCATTATATATTCAATGGGACCATCAAATAGACCAACAAATGATTGAAAGATCTAATGAAAATTATCAAAAAATCTAATAATTTTTCAACATTTGTGTTCTGATTCTTTATCGAATGCTCGATACACAATCCAATAATCTTTCAATGACCATTAAATGATCTTAGACAATCCAATAATCTTTCAATGAGCCTTTAATGATCTTACATGCGGATTGAATTGTATGACTTGGACATATGAGTAATTAACACAGGTCAAATAAAGAAGTTGGAAAAGTCTATCATCCATTAGACATACATTGAACAATTAAATGAATTAAATCAAATGATCTAATAACTTGTAGATGATCTAATCGAACAAGTAGACTTTAATATGATGGATCTATTAGGACTCAAATTATGCAATTAATTGTAATAATGTAATATTTTAATAGTATGAGTATTATTTAATAAATTTTTATTATGATTAATCACATTATCTACAATATAAATTAATTAAGAGCATTTATTGGATGGTGAAATAGAGACTAAAGAGAAAGGAGATACATTATTTCATTAAAAGTCAAAAAGTATATTAAAAAATAATTTTATAAAGTTTATAACTTTTATTTATTTATTACTACTTTATAAGACATTATAAATTTTTAGATGATGGGATATGAGTCCTATGAAGGAAGAAGAAGATTATTAAATAAGGAATATCAAATTTTTAAAAATTCATTACTATAATATCATAAAATTTGGGATTAAATTAGTCACAAAACAAAAGTTTGAAATTATAGAAAAATTTTACTTTAAATATTTTTGTGAGAAAAATATTAAAATAAATGATGACCTTAAAAAAATAAAAAATATAAAATGATACATTTTATAGAAAAGAAATTCTTTTTTATGAAAAAAGTTATTTAAATATTAAACAATATTAAAAAAATTAGAAAAAATTATGTGTAGTATAGTTTTATGACTTTTACAATTTGTTAAAAAAATTGGGACATCAGTTGTATGAAAAGATTTAAGAAAATTAGATTTTGTTCAAAATTTTTATTAAAATATAGTATTTTCCCATTTCTAAAAAGCCAATTTATTCTAAAATTAATTAGCGTTCAAATACTCATGAAATAGACAGAATTGGCTATGAATATGTTAAGAAACTTTAAAGAAATGTTGAGTATAGTATAATCTTCATTTTGTTTAAGTTTAGTGTATTTAAGTGGAGTAAATGGATCATTTTGTCGATTTAGAAAATCATAGACAAAATCATTTTGGATGGCAATTGGTCCAAATTAAAACTTCAAAATATGAGATTTTATTATGGAAGTAAGTTTTAAACATTGCAATAAAGAATTAAAAATTATTGTTTTGTACTATGTGAGAATTTAAGCAAACTATGTCGACAAACGTTTGTCAAATCCGAAAAATTAAAGCTTTTACAAATTGGGTAATTTGGCATGTGGAGCCAACATGCGAAGGAAGGTGATAACATTAAATTTCAAGTTAGGTGACTATGAATTTTCTTGGACATATTCTTAGTGGTTGATGAAAGTATAAATTAGTAGCCTTTAGCATCTAAACTAGATTAAATTATAAATCAATAATTTGGCAACTTCAACATTTGGATGTAGATGTTAAGTTATATACTATATATTGTTCTGGTATTTAATTTCTTTGATATTTTTTTATATGACGTGACATGTTTGGCATGAAAAAATATTCATTTAAGCATTGTCATATAAGATGGGAAAATTTTCATAATAATTTCAATAGCTATTTTAATAAAAAATTTTAAACGTATAAAGATAATTATAATACAAAGTTTAATAACGTCAATAGAAAAATTGATGGGATCTCTATGTTGATAATCTATGCATTGTTCATATCAAATGGACTCCAAATGATTTTAAACAAAATTTAATATAAGTTACTTGTTCAACTCTTCATTTAATTTTTTATTTTGATTTTTTTAATCTTTTTTTGTATTTTAAATAATATATCTTTCTAAAACACTTATTAAAATCAAAATCATATTGTTAAATTCGTAACAATATTTCAAGTATAATCTAAAATATTTTTAAATAGTTGAACTAATATTAAAAGTTATGACGTTACATTAACTTAACTATATATGAATGGAATCTCAAGAGATCAAAATTGAAGAAATAGATTTAAAAAATATTATCTAATTTGAGGTATTATAGAATTTTGATTGGCCTTGATTAACATTAGCAATTATAACCTCTTAGATTTCTTCATCATTCCCTATTTATAGAACTCAAATTTGAGCTCTAATTCTACTCCCAACTACTCGAAAATGAACTAACAGTTTCGTAACAGACACATAGCAGTCACCATTCGATTTTGATCCAAAAATGGACATTTCTAAATGAATTTTGATTTTACCGTTCGAGATCAACCTTGGCCGTTGGATTTGGGTGGCCTTGTTCTGGGCCATTGAATTGAGCGTAGGTTTCTCCTACATGTATTAGGATATGTAGTCCAAAAATTATTCGCATTTAAACATTTGGTGCAGTGCTTTCTATTGGTCTCGTAAATCTACTTAAGTTCGATTCCCTTACTTGTCACTGTGCTGTTTAATTGCATCATTTTACCATGATTAACATAAGTCGTCGGATCGCGCTTGCCCTTCCGCTTTCTTTGAAGATTGGATGGGAATTTAATCTCATATCGCAGAAAATACGTTCCTACTAAAGTCTATAAGGCTTCCGACTCGCTTATCTCCCCAGCTGTTTGGGGTTGGCTAGCCCTTGCCTTGACCAAGGTTTAATTACATGGCCCTGGTTGACTAGAAGTCGCATTGTTCCGTTCAGTTCCCCTTCGAGCTAATTACGAGCTATTTTGTTCAGCTTCCCCTGCAGCCTTAGTCCTTCGGTTTGGGCTTAGCTGGCCCTTCGTGTTAATCAAACAATTTTTTTTAATTTTTTTAATCCCTAAAGCATGGACGGGCCAGCAGTTAGGTCAGGTCGACCAGCCCAATGCTACAAAGAAAAATCTCGGAACTAAAGTGGATTTATAGTGTTTTGTGAGAATTTTTGTGCCAAAATTTTGAATATAAGTGCACCAAAATAATTTTATATTATGATAGTGTTACAAGTGTCCTAAATGACTATAGAGAGAAATTCATGAAAAATAATTCTCAAATAATTTTAAAAAATCCAATACTAATGTCTATACTTTTCATCAATAATGCCTGGCCAAAAAATCAAAAGTCAATAATTAATAAACTTAAAAAAATTTTAAATATTAACACTACTAATGTGCACATCATATCAAAATTTGGATATGTCAAATTTAAGTAAAAAAAAGAGAAATTCAAGTAAAAATTTTAGTGCATGTCATGAATTTCTTTGAAGCTTGCCATGACTCTAAGAGCCTTGAAAACCACTATTTCTGACATTTAAAGTTCATGACTTAACTTAATTGAATATTGATAATTTCACTTAAAGTAAGGCCACATGAGATATAAATATTTATGCTTGACTCATCAAACACAAGGGTGTAATAGAATAAAGTATAATCTTCATTTTGTTGAAGTTTAGTTTATTTAGGTGGAGTAAATGAACAATTTTGTTGATTTGGAAAATAATAGACATAAAATGATTTTGATGGCAAATTGTCCAAATTAAAACTTCAAAATATTAGATTTTATTGTGAAAGTAAGTTTTAAACATTGTAATAAAGAATTAAAAAGTATTGTTTTCTATTATGTGAGAATTTAAGTAAACTAAGATTAGTTAACATTCGCTATTATCTAATCATATATGTTATAGAAATCTATTAGATATGAGTCATTAGTAAGTATTCTTTATTATTATTATTTTTATTCCTAAGTTCTAAAACTCTAAATAAAAAAATCAAAACATATATCATTCTATAGGATCTAAATAAAATTTTTTGTTATTGTGTGCTCACATATATTTGCCAAAAGATATAGCATTAGTCCCCTAATTATTTATGGATTACCCTCATGCAAAACATAGATGTCCTTGTAGACTAAGAAATTGAAGTTCTTTGTGCTTAAAGTAAACCCACAATGGTCGTGAAACTGGTAAATAAAGTTTTGATATATTTTTTCAATTTTTCGGTTTAAATTAAAACTTAAATCTTTTAAGAAAGAATGAGAAAGAGAAGCAAAATAATACACAAATCATTTTAAAAGTGATCCAACTCAAAATCGAGCCTACATCCACCCCAAATCGATCTTGGGAAAAAGCCACAAAAATTGATCAAATTAGATGGGATTTTTTTTTGTACGGCTCACCTCAAACCTACTTGGGATTTTACCTACGACTAATCTCAAACCTACTTGAGTCTTTTTCCGAGCTTAACTCAAACCCGGGGCTTTTGTAGAATTGTTAGGATTCCCTCACACAAAAGAAACAAACAAAAAATTGGCAACAAATTATAAAATTAAAACAATATAAAGAAGTGTGAGGCACACTCAATACAAAAAAAAATGCAAAGAAAAATCGAAAAAGTGGGAGGAATAGAAATTGAAAATAATGGAAGCAAAAACCTTCAATTTTGGGTTTCTTCTTACAATTTTAACTTTATAAATTTGGAAGCACCATATGCACTTGAAATTGCTCGAAGTTTTGATTTGAATGCTTTGAAAACTTAGGAATTGCAACCACAAGGCGTTCTTCTTCCTTCCCTGTTTATAGAGCACAATTTGAGCTCTAAATCCACTCCAAACGGCTCTTGAATGAACTAGTCATTTGGGTAACGAACACAAAGCAGTCACCATTCGATTTGGAGCCTTAAATGGACATTTCCGATTGCATCCCAATTTTACCGTTCGAGATCAATCCTGGCCGTTAAATCTAGGCGGCCTCGATCTGGGCCATTAGATCAAGCGTAGGTTGTCCTATATGTATTAGTATAATGTGTCCAAAAATTAATTGAATTAAAACTTTTACCGCATTGCTTATGCCTATGGAAGCACGCAGATCTACACAGCTTCGATTCTCCTATACTTCCAACATTTTACCTTGGTTAATCTCAGCCGTTAGATTGCGCTTGCCCATACACCATCATTAACAATAGGATTGGGACATTAGTCCCACATTGCCCAACTAATTTCACCATTGTGCTCTATAAGGAGTTCAATTTGTATGGCTCTCGAGCCTTTTGGGGTTGGCTCTCCTCTTCCTCACTAAAGACACTAGGTCCTGGTTGACTTGATCTCGCACTATTCTATTTAGTTTTCCATGTGGATTGATTTCGCCCTATTTTATTCATTGTTCCAGATGACCTTCTTCCTTCGCCTTCGGGCTATGCTCGCTCATTCTGGGTCTATCTAACAATTTTTTATTTTATTATATTTTTTTTAAAAATTCCTAAACGCCTAGACAGGCCAGTAGTCGGGTCGGGTTGACTCGCCCAATGCTACAGTGAAAAATCCCGAGACTAACGTTGTTTTATATTGTTTTGTGAGAATTTTTGTGCCAAAGTTTTTAAAATAAGTGCACCAAAATAGTTTTATATTACGATAGTCTTACAAGTTTTCTAAATGACTATGAAAAGAAATTAAAGAAAAATAATTCCTAAATAATTTTAAAAAATCAAAATACCAATGTTTTTACTTTTTTATCAATAATGCTTGACCCAAAAATCAAAATTCAATAATTATTAAATTTATAACATCTTCAAATATTAATACTACTAGTGTGCCACATAATCTCAAAATTTGAATATATCAAATAGAAGAAAAATAAAGAGAAATTTAAGTATAACTATTTTAGTGCATGTCTTAAATTTCCTTGATGCTTGCCATGACTCCAAGAGCCTTGAAGACCACTATTTTAGACATTTAAAGTTCATGGCTTGACTTAATTGAATATTAATAGTTTCACTTAAAGCAAGCCTATATGAGATATAAACATTTATGCTTGACTTATCAAACCCAAGGGTGTAATAGAAATACTAGAGAACATTGATACTCAAAAAGGTATTATGCTTAGTAGAAAAATCGTGATTATATGAGATATTATTTATTGTAGCATAAATATTACGCTCAAATTAGGCTAAAGTGTAGTGTAACTTTTCATTCTATCACTAAGAGAACAATGAAAAAAGGGCAATGATGAATGGACCATCACTATCGTAGACAAGTTTGGTCGATGAAATAGACCATGATGTCACAATTCATCTTGGTACAAGCATTAATATAATGCTTTTTTACATATTTATTATACTAGATATTAATTAATTAAAAATTTACTAAAAAATAATGAGACAAAATCCTAATATCATATTAAAAAATAACATTAAGTTAAAGATAAAATTTATCTAGACTAATAACAAACTTTTAAATATTGTTTCTATTTTTCTCAAACTCTAATTCTTAAAAAATAATATATATATATTTATCTAATTTTTATTTATTTATATAAAACTCTTTTTTAAATTTCTTTTTCAAAGCTTTATTCTATAATCTGTCATTTTCAAATTTAAGCTAAACAAATTAAGGCAATCATTTTTTCGTTTAGTTGGGTTTTTAAATGTTATTTTTGTTTGCTTTCTTTTTTTTCTCAAATATATTTATTTGAAAGAAAATAAATATAGCTACTTCATTCATCATGTAATTATTAACAGGGAATGTTTGGGTCATTTTAGAATCTCTGGCATGCTCGTTTCAATAAATTACAAATCCCAAAGCTCGCCTCTTTGCTCATGTATACAAGGGAAGAGCAAGAGTATTGTCATTCTTGAGACCAAACAATTCCTTAGAAAGTTAAAGAAAAGGATTTTTTCTTCTTCTTTGAATTGTAAATTGTTTGTCCGATGATTTCTGTCTTCTGTTCCTCATCCAACCGCTGCACCTCATCAGGGATCCACTTCTGCCCTAACCCTAAGTAGCTCCATTGTATCGTTTTTTTCTCATTGATGATGCACACGAGGAACCAGAACAAAGCCCCACTGACCGCTAGGTATAATGTTTCTCGAAGCTGCTCAAATGTATGGTTTACTTCTCGCTACATTCAGGTTCACACCGTTATATGGCTAGTGTTCTCCTTGGCATGGAATTCTTACATGTAGAATGATTCGCAGAAGAGTGAGAACTTGGATGAATCGAAGTTAAATAGGCGACAGAAGATTGGAGGCGGGAATATGGTAGGAAAGGCAAACTCCACGCGTTGTCTCCTACCTCTATCGACTATGAATACAATATCTGGGGATAATGGAGGTTTTCCCGATACTGCCAACTCTAATGGAGATTGTGATGGTGCCGGTGTGTTTAACTCAAGGGAGGATGTAGCGAAGTTATTTTATGAGAAATCAATGCCCAGAAGCAAAGTAGATGTACATGCAACTAGGCTTCCTAATCTTTATGTTATAATAACAATCTGTCTCTTTTCCTCTTGAGTAATTGTGTTTATTCTAATTTTTATAGATTTTTGCAGGGAAGGATGAATGATATGAGAAACTACTTCAAGAGGCTAAAGTCCTGTATTAGTTGGTACATTGATCTAGAAGATAGTTATCTTGCAATATATGATGAGCTCAATAGTTTGTTGGAGTCAGAAAAGAGCAAGCATTCTGAAATTGGTGAATGTTTTCAATTTAGATTTTCACGCGATGTTGAATTTTTTTTACTATGAAACGTTGGAAAATTTCATTTCTTTTCAGAATCCCAAATGAATTCCAAAATAGAAGAGTTTACTTCGCTGATTGAGGGAAACTACACAATGAAGGTGTCCATGGAGAAGAATCTTAAGAGGGAGGAGTCCAACAAATTGGCACCTTCTAAAAATTAAATATAGCTTCTGTATTGACTTATATATAACGATAATACTCATGAAACATACCAAGTTGCCGTTAAAGCTCAGGAGAAAGAAGCTGAAGCAAGGGTTGCTTCTAAAAATTTACGTTATGGTGTCATGGAAGATCTTGAGAAAGCTACACAAGAAAAAAATCATCTTAATTGTCAGGTAGAGCAACATGCATTATTGAATTTAATTGAAAGAAATATTTATATATTTTTTTTTTTGATATATTATGCATTTTGTTACTACATAGATAAAAATGATTCAAGGGACAAACAAACTACTGTAAGAGTACAACAATAGCTTGCAATAATATAACCTTCAGCTACAGGTTGACGCTATCAAGAATGGTGATACTATATCAAAGTTGCAGAAGAAGAAAAATGCATTGGTGGAGATTATTACTAGTTTAACGGATCAGGCTAGCTTGCTTAGGAATCAACGTGAGAATTTGAGGGTGAGATTATCAATATAAATTGAGTTTACTATCATATAAATGCACTCCACCAAATTAAAAAAAAACATTTTCTTCATATAATTTTGCCTCAATTATTTTCATTCTAACTCTGTGTTTATGTTAAAAATTTTTTATGCTACCACTCTTAATTTATATACTGAGAAATTTAGTTTAGTGGTTGTGCTATCATAGCTTAAATTAATCTGTCAATTGCTTAATTTGTCATCTAACAATTGCCTTTTAATCTAAAACCTTTTTCTAGTCTAGTAATTTGTAATAGAACGTGGTTAAAATTTTTGTAGTAACAATGTTGTTGAAAGCTAGCTTGTTTTTGAATAGTTGAGACATGCACAAGAGGAAGTTGAATAGTACTTTTTTTCATTTTTTTCAAAAGTTTACAAAGATAAAAATATCATTATTTTAAAATACTATTTTGTAAAAAGTGTTTGCACTTGTAGTATAACTAACAAAAAATAAGGATGAAGTAATGAATAGAAATTTATAAGTGATTTGGACAATTATTATTTACATTTACTCATAATCATAAAACATCAAACTTACTCCATTATAGTTTTTTGTAAAAGTAGGTAGAAAAAAATTCATAACAATCCATAGAAGTGTTATATACTATAGTTCATTATGCAACTCAAATGGGGTATGATAGATCAAAAGATCCCATACTTGAACCAAAAGAAGTCATAATAGAAGAATTAATACAATAAATATAGAATATATAATAGAAACTTTATATTTATAATAGAGTGAAAACCTTAGCAACAACTTGGCATTTTGAATCAAAGATCAATATAGCAAAAGATCTTCTCCAAAAACCATAATGGCAACGAGTTTTTTCTTGTAAAACACTTGATGTTGGATGAAAATGCGATTATTTTGCATATTTTGTTTGTTTGCAAATAATGTTTTCCCATTTCAAAAAAGCATTGACAACCTTTGAAGTTGTTAGTGACTTTACTTAAGAGCTTATTGTGATCTTTATAGTAGTCACAATGCCTTAGAAGAACATGAGTTAGCAACAATAAAAGCAATGTGAGTGGTAAAAAGATTTAGATATTTCTCTAACAAGGTAACTTTTGATATCATTGGTTTTTTTGTCATTGATTTTTTCTTAGGTTTGCTCTTTTCCTCTTGCAAATGGAACCATGATTCCTATAACTTGGGGCTTATAGGTGCTTGCTCCTCTGATGTGAGTGCTTGGGCATAATGCTAGTTGGGATGTTGACATGCCACTCCTTTTCCCTGTTAGTTGCCCAATGTTAAATTGCAAAGAAACATGATGAGTTATTATTAACAAATCTTAGCCATGCCACTTGTTAATGCTTCCAAAGTCACACTTGTTCTAGAAAGTTTGTTAATAAATTATGGTTGGTGACTTTCAACAATTGTGACTCTAATAATAGTGATGTCATTATCATTAGGTTTTCTCGAGTTGAACCCTAGTCAATAGGCTTTTCTTAAAAATGATAACAATAGAAGTGGAAGTGTAATAATGGTGAGCAATGAAAGAAGGAGAAAGAGAAGGATAACAGGGTTTTTACCACAAGGAGGTTGAACTCCCCAAGAAGATTTCCTTTAAATGGTTTTGAATTTATAAAGTTATGATTCTCAAAACTCACTAATTTCTCAAGTTCTGACTTTCTATGATTTTGAAGTCTCAGAGTTTTTTTGAATTTTTTTTCAATTATTTCATTCATTATTTCTACATTTTTATATAGTGGTTGGGATACAATTTTTAAATATAAAACAAAAAAAATGTGATTTTGATCGAAAATAAAAAATTTCTCAAATTTTAAAAATTTTGCACATATCAACGTCTTTCTATGCCAGTGCGCATCCTGAGGTGCACAAATTTATGACTGAGCCAAGGGTCTATCCACCCATGCAGGTAGCTTGTGCATGTAGAACACGAGCACGCTTAACTATTGATAAGGTGCACGTGCAGCATTGAAAAGAAATGAACTATTGAAAATAAATGGGATATTTTGTAAAATTAATAAGGTCACCATTTGTCCATATAGTTATGTGGTTGGGTACTAAAAAAGAAATTATATAAATAACACAATTAAAAAAAATAACAATCACTTGTCTGTGTGGCTAGGTGATGCAAAAATAAATTATAAAAAAATATTGTTAAAAAATTGAGTGGCCATAATCTATCCAAGTGACTAAGAAGAGTATTGTTGAAAAGATAAAAGTAGGTAATACAATAAAAGGATAAGACTCAAAATCAATGTTATATAATTAAACATTTAAATTAGAAAATATTTATTTATTTTATTAATTAGCAAATTATTAAAAGAATAAATGTGAAAGTAATGTTATGGATAATTGAGCAAGAGAAATATTAACAAAAGTAAAATTTAATGTGAAACCATTCTTTGGTGTTTGAAATTCGGTGACACTAAGTCATGTAAATCTCATCCATTAGAACCATTATTGTAGCTATCAAGAGCATTTTCTAACTTACCCACCCGAGCTCTTTTATTGTTAGAAAATGAAGGTGTTTAGGTAATTTTGTAATGATATAAAAATTTATATGAAAAATAAATGTCAAAATTTATTTATAAATTAATAAAAATTATTTATTTACAATATCAAGATAAACATTCTAACCTGCTAAACATGTTGATACCAAAATTAAAAATGTAAAAGCATTAACATATTATGTTACATGCAACTTTTATATATATTTCAAAATCTGTCAAAAGGTAATGCTATTAATGCGTAAGCTATGCAAAAAGACTAGAGTTGGGAAATTAAGGAATAATAAAATTCATAGCATCAATACGTTTTAAGTTTGAAATTTTTTGACAAACACAATCGAAACAATTTCATAATGATTTAGCTATTCATGACAATTTTTTTAAAAGTTACAACATAATACAAATTATAATACTGAACAACATTAAATATTTCCAATTAAAAATATTTTGTAAATAACTAATAAATTTTATCCTAATAATTATTACAAATTATTCTTATTAAACTAAAAGTTGCTTAAAAAATAGAAAAAGCAAAACATTAAAGATCATAGTATTGTATCCAACAATACAAGCATAATAATTACACAGATACAATTAGAATATAAAATGAAAATTAAACATAACACAACTATTTCATATAATTTTTCACGATATTGAAAATGTAATATAATAATTACTTAGGGAAATTGAATAATTATGACCAAACCATAATGAAAGAAATATGAAAATAATAAGACTTTGAAATAAATAAAAAATGATAACAATTAAAATTATATGTATAATAAATCAATATATGTTGTTTAACAATATAATCTCAAGAAATATGTTTCTTCATCACAAAATTAAAGCTTCTATAGTTGTTAATAAAACTATAATATAAATATTGATACATAGTATTTTTAAATATTGCATTTTCTTATATAATAAATAGACAAACATTTTTGTAATTGATTGTCCCACTTTCCTCTACAAACAATTCAAAAATGTGCAATAAAAACTTTTTAATGAAATATATAGCATTAAAAGACAATAAATTATTGCATAAAAAATAACATTGTGAACAAAAAGACTTATTTTAAATATTTAATATTATATATAATAAAAGAATATTATAATGGACAACGTATTCATAATATTAAATTTTAGAATGAGATTTTCATGATATAGAAACAAAATATTTTATTGAAAAAACTTAGTAAAAAACATATAAAAAATGAAAAAATATATAAATTGTGATATAAAAAATAAAATAATATAAGAAAACTTTTAATAATTAAGTTGTTATGTGGTCAAATGCATATCGTCAAATTGGAAAATAATGTCAACCTTTGATAGTGATTTATCAGCTAGTTATGATACTCTCAAGGTGATATAACTATTTGTGCTTGACAGTTGAATTAAAAAAAAGTTGCATAATGTCAATAATTTGATGTAACACTTAATAAATATCATAATTTTTAGCATGGAATAAATTTGATTTACAAAAAAACATTGAAGTATTGTACATTATGTTATTGCTAATAAATATAGCACAAGGGAGCACAATAAATAAAGTTTTAATAATAATAAAAATAATTTAATGTTTAAAACATTTGAATATATCAAAAAATTACTTTCATATAAATATTAAAATATTATGTAAAGTCAAAGAAGTTTGTGTTTCATATCAATTTACAAAATGATTGACTTTCTACGAATAAAACTATACCTAAAAAATGGTAATTCTTATGAATTATTAATTTAAAAAATATAAATATGACAACTAAAGATATATTAAAATTAAAAAAAATATCTTCAGTATAATTAACTATTAATACATTAACAACATAAATCATTTACATAATACTCGAATAATTAACCTTTTCATATTTCAAGTTAAAGAAACCAACAATACAAATAAAAGATGTTAAAACTTAAAACTTATACGAAAAAATTATTAATTTAGTAAATGTTTTTATTAACAAAATGTTATGATTTTAAAAAGTGTTCGAAAACTTTGTTGATGGCAAATAAATTTACAATTTAATTTAAAATATCTAAAATGATATCATCAATATATTTAATTATTAATATGATTTAAGATAGTAATGTCTATTTTTTTATTTTTTTTTAATCATTGAAGAAATCGACATATTTATCGCATCTTTATTTGAAATATCATATTCATAAATTTTTTTTGTTAGTATTTATGTTATGGTTAGTAAAACAACATCTTATTTTTATATTTTAAATTTTTGAAGTTGTTTGTTGTTGTAATTTTTTTTTATCATCTTAAGATACTTTATATTTTCTATAAATAAATATTTTTTATTGTAGTGCACTCTCTATTAAATCATTTTTATATCTTACAGTGTTAATTGTGTTCTATTTTTAAATCCAAAAATGGCTTTTATGATAATTGCTAGAACATAAAACGTAGTCACCTCAAAATTTTTTTATTGAATTTAATAAATAATGTTAATTTTTTTATTTCTTTTCATTACTATTATTTTTTGTATTCTAAAGTATATATATATATATATATATATATATATATATATATATATACATATATATATTGACGAATTTTCAATTTTTGAATGATATTTTTATTTTTTTCTAAAACAATCATATTTTTAATTAATCATTTTAAATATTGCAAATAATGAACTATAACTTTTTACTTGTTTGTTTTTTAATATTTTATATAATGGAAAGTTATATAAATCATACACCCTTGAACTATGTAGCAAATAACATACCCATTTTTAATGTTAGAAATTTATGTCAAGAATTTTCTTTATTTATATGTTTTGTTCTTTTTAATTGTCTAACAAACATTTTAAAATAAGTTCATAAAACAAAAAAAAATTATAATTATATTTGTTAGGGACAGAAAACTTCAAATAGCATTAATTTAAATAAAATTGCTTATTTAAGAAAACGATTAATGTTAGAGATTGTTTAATGTTTTAAAAATTATGTCCTACTATGTAAAATCATCCTCATGATAGTGCAATAATTGTAAATAACTTATAATAAGTTAAAAAATGTAACTTAAAATGGCAAACCAAAGCACTTTATTTTATACATTTAATTTTTTAAAATGTTATGATCTAATCAAATATTATAGAAATTAAGAATTTATTGACTTTAAATAACATGTTAATATTTTAAATAAATTATATAATAAGAATATAAAAAACATAATTAAAAAAACAAAGATGAATAATGTACATGTATTAAAAACATTAAAAATACAAAGATAATAAAACAACAAATTTTTTAAATTTGTTATATAATTCTTGATGCTAAAAAATCCAATATAATAAAATTATAAACATAATGTTTCAATAATAATAATAATAATAATAATAACAATGATAATAATGTTTAAATTGAAGATATTAATTTTATAAATTGTATAAGTAACATAGCCATAAAAAGTCATATCTGTAATATCATTTTGATAATACTCTAATGCATTATACAACTATAATAATAGGATTTAAAAATAATCATTCAAAGTGGAAAACTTTAATTTCATGAAGACTTTTTCTAATTAAGAAATGACAACACTTACAACTAGTTAAAAATATTGAAACATCAATTTGTTTTATATAGGATAGATAAAAATTAAGAAAGCTATTGCATGATGAGCTATTTTTATTTTAATGATGGTATTATCATATGTTCACTAAAACATAAAAATCTTTTTTTAAAAGATAAATTGTAATAAATATTTAATTGAATAAAGAACTATAAATTTCATAAAAATTGTTACAAAAATAAAAACAATATGCATAAAAAATAATAAAATAATTAAATGAAAAACTCCAACAGATTTTCTAGGTAAGGAAGAATGAAATACAAAATTCACATTTCAAGAAAACATATTAAAAAGCTTTACAATGGATGAGCTTTTTAATTAATTTATTATCTAAAAAAGTTAAAATAAATTTAAGGTCCTTATATTTTTAACAAAATATATTTAAATAAATAAATAAACAAACAAATATTACTAACATAAAAATTATAAATACATAACAATACTTAAATATTATAATGAAAAAATTTAATTATTTACACAAAATAATATAAAAAATCTTTTTATGATATTTCATGTTAAACGAGTTAATGTTATAGATAAAAATAATTTCAGAATCAGTAACATACACAAAAAAATTAGGATAATAAAACACTTAAAAATTAAACTTTAACTCTATGTCTTATTTACAAAAAAAATATTCTTGTCATGGTAAACATAATAAATTTGTAATAGAAATGTGCAAATTATTAATTTATTTTGAGTAATATAAATGTAAAAAATTTAAATAAATAATGTAACCATTAATTGATGGAAGGCCATTATTTTTTCGGCAAAAATAATTTACTTGGTCATAAGTAATGCTTATTAGTCTTAGATAAGTATAACAATCAATAATGCTCACGATACTGTAAAACATACTTAGATAAGTAGATTGACGTAGAGGATGATTTAGGCAATTGATGTGCTCATAAATATTAAGTAACTAGTATGAAAATACAGGAAAGTGGGAGGAGATCTAAGGTGACTATTTATGGATAATGTTTTACCACTAGTCATTTGTTTTATTTATATGTTATTTATTCAAGTAAATATTTAACAACAAATTGTAATTTTTGACAACTTTAATTTTTTCTTATGTTAGTTATGTGGAACAATTATTTCTAAAATATATTTTGATGATAAGAAATCATTATATGGCTTATTAGTTTTTTTGTTGAGTATTTCAAATCATGTATCTCAATATCAAGCAGATTAATTTATTATAGAGCTCAATTAATTGATTCATGGTAAAATACACAATTGAATACAAGTAAATGAGTGTTTGAGACATTCCTCAAGAGTGGTTCAAATTTTGGAGCTAATTGATAGAGTTGATAGTGTAGTAGTTTCCTATCTAAAACACATCTTCTACGTCATACTTTGCATCAAAATAATTAAACTAATCACTTAATACTCATCTGGTGCATAGGATTATAAATTAATTTTTCATATATCGCAAAAACAATTTCTTGTTAAATGTGCACTATTCGATTTTTTTGTTAGACCAAACGATCTAAATTTCATTTACGTATGAAAACGTGTAGATCCAAAATCAATTGTTTGATTTCATAGTCATCGTGATCAAATGTTCAAATATTCATCGTCTTTTAAAAAATGTATAGACTTAAATTAAGTCATTTGACAATGCAATTTGCAAGATCGGATGGTTGAAGATTCACCCTCCTTTCTTAAATGTGTAGAATTTAATCTTGAAATCTGATTATTCATTTTTTACGACATTATGCTCCAATTTAAAACCCATGATTTATTTATCATTTACCTTGATTCATTCACATAAATTAGGGACTTACTCAGCTACATTCAAAATAGCTATTTGGTTGTCATTTACCTTCATCTAATTACACAATTTTTAGTATAACAATCAATAATAAAATACATTTTGTGGCTCTCATTTTCCTTAAGTTATCTTGGTCTTAAACAATCCAATTGATGCTTTATGGATTGTAATCTTCATTTTATGAGCATCATTGAGCACCCAACACACTATTTGTTGTAAACAATTATAATGAAATAGTTATAGAATTCAAGCTATTCTACCCACAGTGACTAATTAGGATGTTTTGTAACTTCTTTTAGCCAATGAAATATGTTTATAAATAATACATTTTTTAATATAAAATTTTTTAAAATAATAAAAAGAATTTAAACTACACAATTTAAGCCTTACCATATTATGCAAACTATTATTTTCATTTCTTGTGTCCATCATTCTTCCAGCTCTAACTCACCTTTCTTTTGCATTTAAGTAAAAGAAAAAACTATTTGTGCTTTATTATATAATTCAATGAGAAAAGGATTATTATATGTATCAAAATTAAATGTATTGTCATACTTTTTTTGTTTCTACAAGTTTCATTTCATTGAAGGGTAGCCAATCTATTTTATTCAATTTTTGTGTGCATCATCATTTTTTGAATGTGTTATACTAATTAGTTTTTTTTCATAGCCTTTGTTTGAGAAGGTTGTAGCATTGAATATGAATTGAATCACAAAAGATTATTATGCATGTTTTACTATTTCCAATTTTTTTTATTTTCCATATTTTCGAAATTTAAAATACCATTAATATATTTTTTAAAAAGTGAAATTTACAAAAACTTGTTTAACAAAGATTTACTTGAGTTTAAGAGAACATAAAAATTTTTTCTTATCAATTCTTCTCGCTTGATAAACCAAGTTTCAATTGGTATTAGACTCAGGCACCTTCCTAGTGTGATTAAATTATCCATAGCGTACAATTGCTTAAATTAATACTTGAAAAGTTTTGATGAACGTGCTTATGAAATGAAATGCAGTGTGTCAATCTCATAACAGGTGGCATAATGCAGGTGAATTGTGGACTTAAAATAATTTTTGACTTATCTTGAGTGAATTATTTCTCAAAAATAATTTTATGTTTATAAAATCTACAATTATAAAAGTATACAATTAATTTTTATTTGATAAAAAAATAAAAATAAAAATTATAATATGACACCATAATTTTAAAGTAGTTTTGTTCAAATTGAACGTACATCGACCAGAATCAATTTTGAGAAAAACACCACTAATAAAAGGTTATAACTTATCATTTTTTTTTTTTTCACATCCAACCCACCAGCTTTTGCAGGTTCAACTATCAGTAATGTCTTTGTGAGCTTAATCTGAACATGATTTTTTACAAGATCAAATTAAACTCAAACTTTTGCAAATGTTGGCTTGCCTATCCTAAGAGAACAAAACATACAGGAAGACAAAAATATTGTGATAAATTTGTATAGCCTCTTATACTTGTAAATTAATTAAAGAAAACATAATGTGTTTGAATTTAATAAGAAAAAATAGAATTTAAAAGTTTAAATGAGCAAAGCTTAGCTAGAAAAATTTGATGATTTTAGAAGGAGAAGTAATTACTTCTAGTAAAATTTATCTCTTTAGAAGATTGACTAGTGTTTTGTTAATGTCTCAAAAATTAATTCATATTCTTTAGTTATTCTATTTACACTTAGCTTGTATTTATTGAATAAATTTGATTATAATTGTTATAAAGTGTAGAAAAGTTATGTAAAAATCAATAGCAAAAAAGCTTAAAAAGATTTTACAAATATGTTAAAATAGTTTTTTCAAAATGGTTAGTACAAGAGCTAAATAACTAGCCATTAGGCAGAATGAGCCAAAGCCATTGGATTTGATTAAAGATGATATAGACCATAAAATTGAATGCCAAATAAGTGGATGAGTTATGGATGATTCAGTCTAGACATATTTGATCTAGGCTATTAGTTCATGTCTCATGAGATCTGGATCATTTGATTAAATGTAGAAAAAGCTATAATGGATCTAAATAGAAAGATTCTAATAGGATAATTAAAAGTAACATGATTCATGGATATGATGAAAAGAGTTATTATCATCCAATAAGTTAGGATGAAGATATGGCCATCAGATGTGGGGATAAACCATATAAAATTGACAATATTAGTAATCACTGATTAACAATGTGGAGCTGAGCCCCACAATGTGATCATAATTTTTGATACAGACTTGCATAAGGGATTTTGTCTTATATTGTTTGGATCAAAAAGTAATTAGACTATATGAGCATTCAGACAAGATTAATGTTCAAACATAATTGGGGTTGGCTCTCCTTTTATCCAATCGTATAGTTTGTTTAACAACTGCACAGCTTGATCAAATTTATTACGCCATCTAGTTTAGGAATTCACCATCAGCTAGAACACCCTCAAATTGATTTAGTTTTGATTGTTTCTTGACTCGAAGCTTGCGAGTGCCCCCTCGAGCTGGCCTGACCTAAGAGCTTTGCACTTGGGCACAAGCTGAGTTGTGAGAATTTTTTCATAAGTTAAATTTTGAAAAATTAAACATAATTAATATTTTTTTTAAATTTAATTAATGTTTAGCAAAACAAACAAAAAAAAATTCAACAACGATAAGATTTATTCAAGAAAATTGTTATAGGATTAAAGAATATAGCCTTATTTATTTGCTAAATCAAGGAGATGATTGAACAATTTGATACTTAAATATGATTTGAAATTAAAATGAAATGAGGCCATCAAAAAATCAATAAGCTAATATTTTATAAAAAAAAATCATTTTAAATTTGATTAACATATATTTAGTCCTTAAAGCTTACTGAATAGTCTGAGGTACTTTAAATATCACTAATTCACCATCTTCAAATGTACATAGCTCATTATTTATATGTGAACCTATTTTATATTAAACAAGTCTATTAAAATAAAATATTAAAATTTTAAGACCTGACTTATCAAAGCAAAGGGTGACCTAACCGCTTCCTTTAGTACGCTACCACAATTTTGAGGTTATTATAATATCTATTGAAATATTATGACAACCATCGACTTGAAGTTAGTATGTAGGGAAATATGCACTTAAAAAAATTCATGGGGTGATTAAAACAAAAAATTGTAAAAAATGGACACAATGAAAAAACATAGAATTTAATTAAATGATAAATCGAAAAATAGTTTAAATTTTTACTTTGAATGTTGTTAAGGCTAATTTAATTATGAGTTTAGAAATTACTCTAAAACTTTGCCACAAGTTAATGGCAATATAAAAAGGAACATCTTTTTGTAAGAAATTAAAATTGATATGATGTCATATGATTAAGAGTTGTTGAAAATTCTTTCTAATAAATCTATTGAAAAGAATTTTTATTTGATTTATTAACATTATTATCGGACTTGTTAGTTTGGAAAAGAGAACATCTATGAATGAACATCTCAAAAAGATACTTAGAATTTTCTCAAAAGATTATTAATCTTTCACCACAACTTTCAAGGTTACTACAAGTATTTTTATTATAAAATTGGATGACTTTATAGGTGAGCTCATGATTACTGAACTAGAGATTACAGGGAGAAAAAATGAGAAAGGATTTATTTAAAAAAACAAAATAATGAACAAAAAGTAAGCAATAGCACTAAAAAAAGGGAAAGATATATTAAAAGAGGAGACTATAGATGAAGATAGCATAGGCCTAATTTTAGAAGGTTTTTCTAAATAATTTGGTGTTATAAGAAGAGATATGAAACAAAGCTCCAAAAAGATGGTAATAAGAAAATAAGAGATCTTTTGACATGAGTGTGACAAACTAAGACATCAAACTAGCATGTCCTATGGACTTATATGGAATTGAAAAAGAGAAGAATGCAATGAAGAAGAGCAAGATCTAGAAGAAGAAGGCATTGATTAAATCTTGAAGTGACTTCAAAGAGACTGATAGAAGTGAAGAGGAAGAGAACAGTGAAGAGCTATTTCTTATGGTTGCTCAAGTGAATGAGGAAGAAAAGGGAGCATCATTAAGCGAAGTAGGTGTAAATTATTATAATGAATTATTACCTTCACAATTAATTTGTGTGTAATAGTATGAAACATTATGTAAGGAATATAAGAAACTAAAAGAAAAGCATAGTGAATCTTTTAGTCTTTGTGAACATATTAGAAATAAGGCTAACACATATTTAATGAACATGCAAAAGGCTAATGATAGATTAGAATAAAAAATTAAGTGCATGCATCAATAGTTGAAGAATTAGAGATCTTAAATCCTTGAAATATACTTTTTCATTGTTAAATGGAAAACATATTTGTGAAAATGTTTTTGTTTCAAATGCTAAAATATTTTCATTTCATTGAGATAAAGGAAATGCCAATATTTTACAATGTTACAATAATAATTTTAAATGTCATTATAACATGCAAATCGACTATACAGCACATGTAGGTATCATTATAGCTCATTTTTATTCTAAATTTCCTAAAGTTTCTTTGTAGTTAGGGAAAACTTTAGTTCATCCTCTCAAAAATATGCTTGACGTAAAAAGGTTAGGCTTCATATGTCAAACTGTTGCTTTATAATTAAAGGATGTTTTCTTTTAAAAGATAAGTATGACGTGATTCTTCGATAGTTGATGTTTGAGATTCATGACTGAAATCATCAATTTATTAACCTAATAAGAAGCCTATGTTGGAAGAAAAGTAGTACTTAGCGAGAACTCAAAAAAACTATATCAAATGTATAAATACTATTGGAAATTTTACATTTTTTTTACTACTAAAGTTTATTAGTTCAAAGTTTAAAGTATAATTTCAAAAAAATGAGTGAATTATGTGATAGAAATTTTAGTATTTTATTTTATTCCATTGCATATAAAATTAGTAAACATGGAAATCTATTAGTTATTACAAATTAGAGAAATAACACTTATTTACATGATTTGACAAAAGTAAATAGTTCTCAAAACATAATGTGTCATATGTTAATAAGTTTAATTTATGGTATAGAAGACTTCGTCATGCTTGCACACATATCTTAAGAAAAATAAATAAAAATAACTTAATAAAATATTTAACTAAATTGCCTTTTGTAGATGATTACGTATACCCATTGAACATTCTCAAATAAATGATTTGGACATATAAAACGTATTAGTATAAGACATAAGAAATATGGATTGGTTGTGCTAGATGATTATTTTAAGTATATATAGATAATTTTCTTATAAAAAAGGAGTAAATCATAAAGAAAAATTTATATCTTGATAACTAAATTAGAAAAGGAGTTTGGTCATATTTTAGTTGTCATTAGAAATAATAATGAAGGTTAATTTAAAAGTGAGAAGATTATTGATTATTTTAATAATATTAGAATTTTAGTAACATTTTCTATATTTTTTGGATTAATGTTTGATACTTAACTCATATATTTTGAAATTTCATTAACATTTTCTATATTTAACAACTTAGATAGATTGTGCAATTAGCTATTGTTAGCCATAATTTCCATGAGAGCAATCAGAATTTTATTTTAAGATGAAGCACAAAATACCTTCCATAGCTCTTCTTTGTTGTACCTCTTATATTACAAGGTTGGATGTTATCCAATGAAAGCCATTTGCTATGAAATTTTAGAAAATGAAGCACTTCTTGCAATCTTACTCTAACATAGACACCACTTTAATAATTTTTAATATTTCTCTTTTAGTGCCTATTCTAAATAAGGTTGAAATATTCCACTTTAGATCATATTAGACTAAAATTTGTGGATCATTTAAGCAAGTTATTCCTGAAATCTTAAATTGATTGCTCCATTTTAATTCATTAGGAAACTTGGTTTTCCCTAAGTATGTGCTAATTCTATTACTAACTGTATTAACTAAACCATTTGTGACTTTTTCTACACCTTCCTTACTATGGAACAATTTCATAGTTCCTTAATATTTTTTCATACAACATCCCTATCTAAAATGAAGCTATTAGAATATAGTGACTTTTCATTTAGAATGTTCACTAATTCATAAATAATGGCTTAGTGACATTATATTCTTTCACATTTGTTAGTGCTTATTTTTGCTTGCATATTTGGTGATATCTTTTTTTTACATTGAAGAGTGGTGTGACCTTGGCCATAGAAGTTGATTTAATAACAAAGTTATCATATTGAATTCATTGCCATAATCTATTTAAGTTTCCATCATTTTTGTTATGTAGAATAAACTAGGTAATTCCTTCACTAAATCAACTTCAACACACATCTTGTTTTTGCTTATTCTAGTTAGGTTTATAGTAGATATAGTCAATTGTATAGTATTTTTCACTACCAAAGCTAAGGAGTCCAAAGCTATCTCATTAAAAAACTCAAATCAAACCTAAACAAGAGCTAATGTTAATTCATACAACATCCACATGAATTATTATTTTATAGTCACTTATGTTCCATGCTTGGTGATGCCAACATCTCATATAATCTATTAAATATAATTAGTACATGTCAGTTATTCTGAAAATGATACCTTCTAGTCATTAAAAATTTTAATTTTCTTAAATGCCAATATCCATATTTGGAAAATGTGTCAAAATTTTCTCATTAATTCAAGCCTGAATGGTGTGTCAATTTTTTAAATTTTTTCTTCATTTAAAATAATTTTTGGTTGACCAATGAGGGTTCTCTTAGGTTGATGCAAGCTAGTGAAAGGTCAGCTAGCTTGCAAAGAACCTCAACAAATTGATGGTTAAAGGAAGCAAGGACCTTTAACCCAACAACAAAGACTTGCTGACATATTGCTTTGGCATTACTAAAATATGGTGGAGTGAAGAACTCACTTCCAAGTGTTCTAATGACTCCACTCTAGCTAGTAATTAAGATTATTCATCGATACTATCATTTCCTATCCATAACAACCATTGACAAATTAATTTTTTATTATTTACTATTGTTTTTTATGTATTCAATAGAATCATAAACAAAGATTATTTGGGATATGCAATATTAAGTAGTCATTCCTTAACATAGAAATAATTGTGTGCATCATAATTTAACATAATTTGCCACAATAAAATGGACAATAACCAAGCCTTCTTACATTAAAACTTTTCATAAGAAGAGACACTTTTAAATTCCATAGAAAATGTTTTTACAACAATTGGTTGAGATTCAAATATTTAAGATTGGGTTAAATACATCTGAAACAAGATTTCTTATTCAACTTATTTTGATTCAAAATGGATCTTGCTTATGAATTTGGTGTGGCTTAATTCCTTGTGAATCAAAATTAATTGAATAATTCAGTTATATTGACAAATGCTTATTTTTACTGATTATGATCTGAAAATCAAATAGTGTTTTGCTATGTTTAAATGTTTATTACATGGTGTTAGAACTTGGGTAGATGATCAATTGTTGAAGCTAATCTTTATGAATGTAGTTTTATTAAATTTTTTAACATCTAACCGATAGTAGTGACTAAATATTCAAATAGTACTTATATGCTGGATAGATTTTACTATTAGCATATAATGTTAAGGGCCATGATGTGATAATGTGATCTACTCACATAGAATAGTTCCGAAATTAGTTCGTTCAAGATGCTAATCTTAATGAATAATAGGTTATGTCATTTGGAATTAATCAAAGTTAATTTTATCCATTGTAGGAGCTTAAAATTTCAAGAGACCTTCATGATTTCCTAAACCTTTGTATTTACGACTACAAAAAACATTGTATTCGATAGAGGTAGTAATGTGTGGTGAGTGTGAAGTATTTTAAGTTCACATCGAAAAAAATGTCACATATGAATTCAAGCATATTTGCATGGAATTGAACAAATGGTTTTCCACAAAGTTTAGTGAACTAAAATTGGCATTGTCTGTAGCAACAAATTGGTCCTTGATGATATGGCATTTTCATGTATAAAATTTCTCAATATCAATGTTAACAAGAGTTTGCGATAATGCATGGATATGCATATATAATGTCTAAACTGGAATATTTTGTTCAAACAATAGAATTCATAAAAATCAAACAACAGAAAGGTTATTTTTTACTCAAGTCAAAATTTTTTATTTTTGAGAAACCTTCTTTCTAAAATAAAATAATTGAAAATTGAATCAAGTTATAAGGGAACATTGTCATAGTAATTTTTTTACTTGTATTCACTAGTGAAAGAAATCTTAAAATAATTATCAAGTGTTATTAATTCATATTTTCCTAAGTTAACCAAATATCATTTCAAGATCATAAGGATAAAGAAAACAAACAAATCATGAAATGTAATAGCTAAAGAATATAAAAATAAATAAAAGTAATAGCATTAAACTTGAAAATAAGATTTTGTTGTTTACTTTGTAATGTTATTTCATATAATTTTTAAACAATTATAACTTTTAAAAACAATTGCATAAGATTAAAGGATGGTGGGTTAATGATAAATTAGAAATTATGCAAAGTTCTTTCAGGGAACCATTCCTTATTACCAAGTTAACATAAAATGATATGCTAAAACAAATTTTGTCGTCATCGACAATTGAAAATTCCTACATTTAATACATCTATATATACTTTAATTTCTTAACTAGTAGTCCATAGTTTTCGTGGGGGAAGCTAATCATGTTCTAACTAGCCGAATGGTGCTTGTTCGCCAAAAACATATTACCCCGAAGAAAATCACTTATGACACTTTCTAAAAAATTAATAATATTATTGAGAAGATAAGATATAATTTGATTTAAAAAGTGCTACAGACTAGTGAACATGATTAACAGCTGCTACCTCCAATTGAAAGTAATTTTTTTGCATGTTTTTTTAATCTAGTGTTTGGAGTGGACCAGGTATTTCCTACCATCAAATAATGTGGTTTCTAGTTAATGGATTGGAAGGTAGTAGCTTTTCTGAAGCAAGAGCTCCTTATCAGTGTTGTCCTACTTGTGTTTTGTGTTTATACATTTAATAAAGAAGATCATTTGTACGTTAATCTACAAACTTGATGTTCCCTGGAGCTTAGAGAAGAATAACTAGATAATTTTTTCTTAAGTATTTATCACCTCTTAGAAAGAGTAAAAGGCAATCTACAAAGCATAAATGGGACTTTAGTTGATGAAGTAACTTAGTGCTTTGCTTTACCTTGTATATGTTGATTATTTAAACCTCTTCTGAGTTCTTTACAATGAATGTGGAGAAGAAATGGAGATAGAGGGTTGCCATGCTTTAGCCAATAGGATAGTTAGATGGAACCATTTTCTTTCTCATTAATAATGAGAAACAAATAGTTTATATTATAGGTACTCATGACTAGATTAATAAATTAACTATTGAAGTTAAACTTATCTAATACATGTTTCCTGTATGATATATTATTCAACACATTATTAAAGTCTAGCTCAATAATAAAGCTATTAGCTTTGATCTTCCCATTTAAATCATGAAGTTGCTCTTAGAAAAGTATGCTTTCTTATACTGGTAAGATAATTTTAGTGATTTCCCCTTCCTTAGAAAAAGTTGATTGCTCCACCTAGATGATGGTGAGTACGAAACTTTATTGGCTAACTGCCAACAACTTAGTATATTTTTGAGAAACTATACCTCCAAATTGTCATAATGTGTTCGAAAGATTATATTGTAATTAGTATTCTCAAGGAAAATTAAATTGCCATTACTGTATTCTTTTGGTGATGGGCTACCAATAAGAAAATCATTGATAGTATTATAAATGTCATCTTGAAATATGGACCAACAATGCTTGTAAAAAAGGCATTAGACCCATGCCCATACAATCTACAAGCACATAAGGAATCCAACAAAAATTTTTTTTTGTATTTTCTCTCTATTAACTAGCTAAATTAGCATCAAATTTCTTTTTAGTGAGCCTATGCATCATAAATCAAAGCATCTCAAATTTTTCTTTCTAGGGAATAGTGAGACGTAAAGCAATCCACAACATATTTTGAAATTAATTCCTCCTCTAAGACCAAACTTCTACTTGGATCTTTAATTCTTTTAATATTAAACTTCATTCTCTTATTGTCGAACATTGTGTGGATCACATTTGTGTTTTTATCACCATTCTTAAGCAACACAGTAGCTATCTTTTAACTCTTATCTATTTGATGCATTTGCATCTAGTACACCAAGTAGAGATTCAACTTGGAGATATACTAATTCTATTCGGATTTGGAGCCCATTGATGATTGGTTGCAATACTTCTCATTAATCTCTGTTATTATTATAGTTCTACAAATCAATTACAACATAAGTTTTTTATAGCATATTTCTATTTATTTTTATTAGTTCAACAATTTATTAACATTTATAACTATGTTTAAGTTGTTTAAAGAATAATTGGAAACTTTTGGGAGATTTTCATCTAATATTCAATATAGACCTTTTCTTCAACTATCTCACAAGCCCATAAGTAGAAAATTAGCTTGAAAAATGATATAAAAATGGATTCAAAGTAAGTTTTAGTCTTTTTTGTTATCCACCCCTGCTAACCATCATCACCATCACCATTAGAATTGACTCGTCAACTAGTGCTAACTCTTTTTGATTCACTTTAACCGAACCACCCATGTCACAACGTGTGGTACTTCTTACCTCACTTTTCTCCGTTGCTACTATTCGAAATGTATGTGCTCATTTTGCAACAAATTATAATAATTACTTTTGTCGCATTTTAAGAAGATTTTTTAATTTTTTTGAAAAATGCTTGGTATTAATTTTAGAATTTTCTCTTGCTTTTAGAATTCTAAAATGCAATACAGAATTCCAAAAAAGCATCCCATAGTATTCTTAAATGTCATCTCCATACATCTCCTCCATTTTAGCAACCATGGTTCGTTCATGTTTAGCTTTGAAGTTATTTGCCTTCCCTATAACATGGTATACTTCTTCTTCAATCTTAAAATATATATTGTAAAATTTAAGTTTTACTCCATTCTTTAAGGTGGGCTTTAGCATTGTTCACCTTATAAACTAGGGCTTACATTCCTAACTTAGAATTTTGATGAATCCAATTTTGAGCAACAACTAGAGAGAATTATATACTTTCAATCCAAGTGATTTGGATTCTAAGTTCTCTAAGATTAGATTTAATTGCTATTAGAGAAATGATCAGTAATAAGGATTACTATAACAGGAGCTTGTTCACATGTTGAGTAACTATTTTTGGAAGGCTTTGAGAAAATCTTGATTCATTAGGGTTCAATCCACAAGAATGACCTTTATATTTCTCAACCTTAGCAATGATATTTGACTATCATTTTTATTTAGGAAAGATAAATTGGTCTCCAAAAACTATCTTAAATCCCTCAAAGATCTATTCTATTAATAAAGGAGTTATTAGCATACACAAAAAGATAGCACATCGTTTACATTTCACCATGTGAAGAAAATATTCTTAATTTTTAATTTTTAACATTTATAAGTACCACAACCAATACACCTATACTTTGTTAGAAATGTCGCTTCACAATAGTGAAAATTTAGTCTCTTGCAAAGGATATCCATTTATCTATTACTTACAAAGCATTACATCATTGCAATTGGCTTAAGTTTGTGTAATCTAAACATGTTACTAAGGCTTCAAGCTACAGTAGAACTAACTAGACTGTTTTCCCAAAAAAATAAGGCATTATTTATTACAATCTATAATGTGTACATTTTGAGATTCTTGGAAGCTTCTTTTGGTTACTTTTAGCCAAATTAGATTTTTGACATTCCAATTAGTATTTTTTTCTTATTGACTCTCACTATTAGCCACAGTGAAGCCATTCAATTCTATCCTAGAAAGCTTGAGTGTCTTCATCAAGCTTAGTATTGATTTTATTATGTTGCCAAACATCTAAAATAATATTAAGTAGTTGATGGAAAAAATAATCTTTAAAACACTAATCAAAAGACACCATATAGAGCTTGAGAAACCGAATTACTAACCTAGCTCAAAAATAAGTTGAAGAAACTATTGCACTTTTGTTGCTTTATCAGATTTGATTGGATAGATCTATGCACCATTTTGGGCTTGCATGACAAAGCATGCAAGCTCTACAATAGTTTTTTTTGTTGAACTCTTGAAAAATATACATTAGTTTCTTAATACATTGTTTTGGTATATGATGAAGTCGCTATGGCTTGATTTCAAGTAGCACACATAAATAACATGTATTATTTTATAGTTAATTGGACTAGTTTCATTCATGCATTAGTTTTGTTAAAGTGATATGATTTTTTTTGCATATCTTGTTTGCTTATTTTAGGTGACAATAAGTTTTTTAGAGAGGAATATAAAAAAAGCAAGGAGAATAATCAATAGCAAGTCACTCACAATTTTAAGGTTGATAATTGGAAGGCAAAAAAACATTTATAGTCATATGCAAAAAAAATCTTCATAATCTAAATTGTTTAACATGCTTTGCAAGAATTTAAAGTGTTTTTAATTTGCCTCTCTGATGTAAGAAAGTAGAGGTAGAACCTCAAGCAAAAATGGATGATTGAATTAGCATAATATTTGTGGTTTTCATTTACAACCTTAGGAAAATAAATATTTGCAAAAATAATAGAGTTAATGAGATTAAATGACACTAGCAACTTTGACATTACATGGATAAACAAAAATCAATTGTCTAATATCTTCAATAAATGTTTTTTAATCGAAATTAGAATTAAGATTTCTTAATAAATGAAATATAGAAGTTATCATTGAATACAAGATAAGAATGTTGATCTAATGAATTCTATTATCTATTGTGCCCACTAAATGTTTGCTACATTGAAAGCAATGAACAATTAACATATTACCATGTCACTACCCTTATGATGAAACCATTAATCATAGTTTATGGTGTTGTAAATTTTCATAATCAGCTTTCAATTTTTTTCTTCTGTGACTACAAAATTACAAAAATACTTCACAATTAGATGCAACATAATAGCTTTTGGATTTACTAGACTAGACGTAGATCAACAATAAAGAAATAGAAATAAAAGAATTAGTCAATAATGTTGCTGCTACACTCTATCATATATAATAATGTAGGAATAACAAACTACACATGAACTTGACAGTCTCATCTACTTCTGTGATAAAAATCATCCTCTAGATGTTTTGTAATGCAGAAATTTTCCTGTATGAAACTTTTAGCACAATCATAGCCTACATAAGCCACATGCTATTTTACAATATATGGTTAGCCTAATCTTGGCTAGATGATGGTCAACAATGAGGCTATCTATGTTGTAAACTTTTCTATTTGCATTAAATATCAATTAAGATGGAAAAATATGTTTTTTGTGTTAGAATTTGTCTAATTACCTCCCAAATTCTTCGCAGCATGGCTGTAGATGTTGGGATTGTCTCCTACATTCCTACAATTACTCACTAATATTACTAAAGTACCCCCAAATGGAAAAAGTTTGACACAGATCTATTTTTTGTCTTTTTACTTAAATTCAAGTTTACCCATTTTAACTTCGAAGGGAGCACTACAATGGATTAGGTAGGGTTGCTAAATAATGTTTTTTGTGAGACTAGGGCATGTCCCTTCTTAAATGTTTTCTTTTCCTTTTATTACATTATTTTTTGTATGAACATCCATGACATGATATCAGTATAGGCTTTGGCAACAGTTTCTTCAAAAGAAAATGCTAAGAGGAAGAGCACTTAGCCTAGCCTTATAATGCATTCATCGTGGCCCAAAAGTAAAGATAAGGAACCTAAAAGAGAAGAATACATGCACAGATCCACACCCATAAGGATTAAGCAAACAAAAGAAAGCTAGTCATAGGTGCATATGAATGTTGCATTTCACAATAGTTACATTGGTGGATTCATATAAACATGACTTTTTCACAACAATAATCTTTACATATTGGCACACCAAGGGCTCAGGCTTATGATCTAGGAAATGTTATGAAATATAATTACAATAGACCTCTTAGTAAATCCTAAAAATAGAATCATACATATATACAAAAATATCTTGTTTAAACCCACACAGATTTCTAATTTAATTTCATAGCCTTGAGGTACATCCTACCTTGATCCATTTAGTGGAGTTCATCAATGAATATGTCTCCTTCTTCTCCTAAAAATATGAGTTATCCATTATCACCTCTCCAAGACAATGGTTTTAATTCTTTTGTCTACTTCTTAAAGTCTTTGCTTTCATAACACCAAAGGAAACAACCAATAATTCTGTGTATAGTTTGCTCACGAAATCTTCTAAAGATGATGTGCCTAAAGGTTATCTTAGTTATTGATATGGCTTACTTGATTCACTTCCCAATATCTTAGAACTCAAGGGAAGTTTTATATTTTTAGATTTTCTTAGTGTCTTTTATCTTCATAGTTTTTAGGCATCGAAGTGAATTCACACCTAAATGAAAAATCCAAGCGTGATGTTTATTCTTCCAAAGAGATTTCCACTTAAGAGCATTCAAAGAAGTGCCTTCAAACAATATTGTCACCCAAAACAATTTTGGATGAGACAAAGCATTCTCTGTAAGGATTTTTAGCTAAAATTTATGGACAACAAGGATCGAGTCATCCTCTAATACAAAAATGAAAAGTGAATTAATGTTAAATAAGTGGTAGAAATTGTAATGAGCACCTAGAGATCAATTTGCATACAGTAAGAATATAAAACATGAGATAATAAACACTAGAAACAAAAATATGCAACCCACGTGAGGTACCAATATAAGGCAATTTTAGCTAAGAGGGGAGCAAGACCAACACAAGTCTCACATTGTATGCAAGACTAATACCTCACTAATAACTTAGAGATGGTGTACTTGGAAAGATGTTTGATAAAACTATCTTTGTGACATTAAAAGATCAAAGTAAAAGTGACTTGGGTGTTAATTGAAAGCAATGAAAAGCTTTACTAAATCTTACAAAGAAACTTGAGTAACAACTACATGTAAAATTAGCTCAAACACTCATGAAAATAAAATTGAGAAAAGCACTGAATGAAATGATAGGTAGTAGAACTAGAAATGTGAGAAAAGACTAAGAAATGAAGTGAAAAGGAATGACAAAATGAACAAAAATGATGAAGACTTTCATTTCTAATGAGTTACCAACTCTAGATTAGTCCTCATAAGTGTCTAATGTGTTAGGGTTTAGTCTTTATGACTCTTCCATAATGATCAAAGTATCGTTATTTCTTTGTTAACCTTTCCAATGAAAAAGATAACTTTGATAACTCTAATTTTTTGTTTGTTTAGCATTCAAATCCATTACTACTTCAATCTTCTTACTCTTCTTACCATAACAAGTAAGCACTTAGCTCCACAATTTATGCATTTGGTCCAATCTTTGAGATTTGGAATGGATAGACTACTCTTGAATGTAACTCCTCCAAAGTTCATAGAGAAATCCATTTATACTTGATTTTGATCATTACAAATTCTCCTTTCAAGAGTTATTTATGCTTATGGTGTGGATTAGCAATTCTGTCATACTGCTCATTACTAAGATTTATTATTTCCTTAAAATGCTCATGATACTACGTTATATGCAAGCATATATGATTACGTTGGAATCGTTAATAGGACTAGGTTGAATAGGTTAAAAGCTTCATATTCATTATTGGATTAAAAGGGGCTCATTTTTATGGAAAAATTGATGGAACTATTATGTGCTATCTTGGCTTGTGGTAAAAAGATGATCGAAATTATTTGTGTTTTCCCATGCCAAATACCATATATGATTTCCTAGGCTATGGTTTATGAACTCAACTTCATCAAAAGTTAGGGGTGATAGGAAAATAAGAATTTTAACCTTATTTGCAAATGATGTCAAATGGTTTTTCAAAAATACCAACTGAAGCAAGCATCCTTATCAGTGCTTGTGGTCTTGAGAAACTAATTAAACATGGACACTTTGTCAAGTGTAATGTGAAGGTTGGACCAAAAATTCTTGGGTCATAGCTTCATTGACTTTCGCAATTTTTTTCTCAGATGTAAGGATCCACTGAAAATTTCTCTTCCTAAAATGACGAATTATTAGGGTATTGATGATAATAATACCCTTAATGAATTTCTTTCGCCAGGTTGTTTGGCCATGAAAACTCTTTACATTACGGATTTTCTATGATGTTGGTTAATCATTTATAGCCTTTTGTCATAGTAAGATGATACATCATCTTTTTAGGTTTGAAGCCAAAAAATTTAAGATGATGAGAAATAATTATGGATTTTTTATGTTGGGTAGAGGTGTTCTCCCTAAGCATGGAACAAATTCTTTCTAACATGTTCTTATTTATGTTTAATTATATAACTAAAAATCAAGATGTCATTAAAGTAAGCTATCACAGACTTTCATAAATAGGTTATTTGCGTCATTATTCTTAAAAATTTGGCGGGTGTGTTAAATATGGCGAAAAGAATGACTAACCAGTTGTATAATATACCATTATTTTAAAAATCATTTTCACTCGTCCCTTAGTTAGATTCTATCTAGGCACTTTCTACTTTTTGTATTTTTATTTTGTCAAAATAGTTGCTCCTTTAGTTTGGTCCAAAAGTTCATCCAAGCAAGGGATAAGGAACTATACTTCACATCATTTTGTTAATTTCCCTACTATGCAACAAATTCTCCAAGAACCAATCCTTTTTAAGGCTTGAGGGGTAGGAACAACACATGGATTATGAATTTCTCAAATTAATCCTTTGTCTAATTAGTGTTCAACTTATTAGTTGAGTTCTTGACATTTAGAAGGATTCATCATACAATATGATAACTTTAGTAAAGTAGTACTTAGTATGAGGTCTACAACATATTGGATATCATGAAGAGGTGGTAAATGTTAGGGTTCATTTGTAAAAATTTTAGGAAAGCCAAATAAAATGGATTCTACAATTAGAGGTATTACTATATAAGGTACTACTATGGTATAAATGAAAGTTCTATCAATAAATTCTTTATCTACACTACCATGGGTCATAAATACGTTTTTCTTATTTGGGATGTCGAGTGGTTTTTGATAGGTTGGGCATGGTCTTTAAGTGTTGATGGGTGTATGTTAAAGTTTTAGTCAAGGTGTATAAATGTGTAGTTGTTGGCCTTGCTGGTAATAACATCATGGTCATATAACTAGGGTCATAATAAGAACAACAACACATAAAATATTTTCGAAATTATTGTCTAAATTTAATTGGTATAATCGTTTTTTCTTGACACACATACATATTTTGTTAATTAAAAAAAAATGTATGGGTTAAGGTGATCAATGATCCATAGTCTCAAGAGTGATATAGCACTTGTAGAAATGTCATTTGTGCTACTTTCACTTTCTATGATTTATTTATAAACCATTTCTCTAAGCTTGACAAGGATTTGGCAAATGCTAGTATGTCTTCAATCTTTACTTCTCCTTGGTTAGGTGAAGGTGCTTCTTGTTATTATAATGGTCTAGTGCCATCAATATTATTCTCACAATCCTTATTAGATTATTCATTGGCGAAGTAAGATTAGGAAGCATATTCTTTGATCTTTTATTTTTTTATTGGTGCTCAATTCCAAATAATTTCTTCCTCGATATAGCATACTTGTCATTTTTGGTGTTGGGCTACTATATGACTTCACTTTTAACATCGAGAATGAGTTACTTTGGTGATTTGTTATTAGGTTGGTTGGGTTTCATTGTAACTTTAAGGATAGGGACTGCTTCGTGTGGCATGTTTTGTTACACTACTTGTGTAGCGTCTGATGTTGGTGAGCATGAAGTTTAACAAGGTTGATGCTTCAACACTTTTGACTTGGTAAATGTTTCAGGTTTCATAGTTAGTGGAATTCTTATAGGCCTCTTCTTAGGTGTGAATTTTTTGCATGAAAAGCTCCCTCTAAATACATCTCTATGCCCAACTAAGAATCTGGAAGGGCGGACCAAAGGGTCTACCTTAACACCACAATACAAATGTGCTCATCAAAATGAGTAGTGCACTCATTAACATACTTCCCCCCTTTTGTTAGGCATGCCATTAGTCAAGTAAGAGATTCTTTTAAGAGAAGAATATATATTTTGATGAGTGGTAATCCCTTTTGTTAATTGTAAGAATCTATGATTTTTATTTATAAATGAGTTTGTTTTCCCTATTTCATTCATGCAAACAATGCCTTTTTTTCATTATGTTTAAACCATTAGCAGCAATGGTCCAAGGAAACTTTTGTATCTATGAATTTTTTAAGGCTTATGATACCTTCAAATATGGGAATTTTAAATTTTATAGACTTCATGTGGTTGTTACCATCATTATGTTAGTATTAACCCAAGTTGATTATAAGAGGTATTTGATTAGAGTGGATGACAATATTAGTTTTGAAAAGCTGGTCTTATTTTGAGCTTGTTCTAGTTCAATTATACAAAAACCATATTCTCTATCTTGACTTCCAAAGTCTATAGTGTAGTTAATCGATCTTAGAGGGTCACCTATACTTGGTTGATCTGTGGGTGCTCAATGTGACAAGTTCTACTTGGTATCAACTGTATAAATTGTGCCCTCTAGGAAAAAGAAAAGAAAAGTCCCTTATTTTAGCTTTAACACTTTTTTTAGATTAGGTGCTAATAAAGGAAAATTAAAAAGAATGTTTAGTTTAGCATTGCTTTTTTATTGTCATTGCAAACACTAGTATTACCAAGCTCTATAACAAGATTTGATGCTTAACTAGTGGTACAAACTATAATAAGCATTTAAAGATTAGCTTACATAAGTTAAGAATAAAGAAAATAAGAAGATAAGTATGAAAAACCAAGACAAGAAAAACACATGAGAAAGCAACCAATGAAACCTTAGTCAAGAAGGAATCAAGAACAACATAGGGTGCATTTCTTATGCTAAGCCTATTACCAATTCAGTGGCATAAAGAAAGGGCATTTGGAAAGTGGTTTGACAAAACAAATTTTGCAATATGGACAGAACAATATAAATGTCACATGAGTTTAGATTAAAAGCCTTGAGAAACATTTATATGAAACATAGAAAAGATGGTCTAATGTAGTAGCTCGTACATAAAGTTGATTCAAACAAAATAAATAGTTGAATTGAGAATAGCAATGAAGGTGACAATAAATAGTAGTAGAAATTTAAGAAAACATTAAGTAACAAAGAAAAAAGGAACAATGAAGTGCAAGGAAATGACATAATAAAAGTGAATCAATGATTCAAAAGAAACATCAAAGTGAAGGGAACCATTATGCAATATCCACAAGAAGGCAAAGTAGCAGTATTATAAGTGAACTTGTACACTGTCCCTCACTTAAGCTTTACACACTTCCTTTTAATATTGAAGACAAGATGATTCAACACATTGGAGTTCACATTGTAATGAAAAAGTGGAATTTTGCACATGTGAGGATCATCTTTTTGAATAGGTATGCCTCCAATTTTATAAAAAGATTACGCAGAGAAAAAAAGAAATTAAAAATATAAAATTGATGTAATTAGCTCCTACCAAATATCAATTTGAAAATCTACACTTTTAGTTTCAAAAAATCTATTTTCTAAAAGGTACTTACCAATGCATTGGCCAAAGTTATTGTAAAATAGCTTTCGGAAAAGTTATTGTTTTGGCCCAAAGTTTCTATGGTCCAAGAATTTATGAAATTATCTTCATAAAACGTTGCATTTTCATTTTTTTATTAGCCAGGTTCACATGGGTCATCGAAATCAATTTGTTGGGGCCTTTTTGGATTAAATTGGTGAATAGGCACACCATCGAATGTATTCCAAGTAAAATTAAAGTACATGTGATGTGGATCCACTCATCGAATCTTTGTAGTGTCGATGATAACTTGGTCAAATTTGAGTTGGTGTGCCATGAAAAAAGTTAGCAGGTCAGTGTGACATCGATGTTTTCGTGGATTAGATCTTGTTTACTGCATAGAAAAGTGTGATGGTAAGTAAGCATAGCATTATTAGATCTTATTTTGTTTTAAGGTTCCACAAATTTTGCTACTTTTAAATTCGTCCTCATGGGTAAGCACAAAGTTGTAGGTCTTGGTGTGTTTGTATGTCATATGAGCCCATGTTCTACATTAGACTTTAAAGACCAATTTATTGATCTATTCTAGAAAAACATGTTCCATGTATGCTATTAACTATACTGTGGTCAGTGGTGGGTAACAAACAAAGACATTGATAAAAATTGGCCATTTTTTTGGATCTTTTTCTGCTTTTCCACGTGAAAGTTGAGCCTAAAATATAATTTTAGGCAATATCTTAGCTCTACATGTAAAGAATAGATGATTAATTCTCCAAAAGTCTCAATAGATGTTTGATTGGTTTGTGGGTCTAAAAAATGTTGACTGATGACCATACTAAGAAACTTACCAAGACTGTCTGCCTTGATTGTCCCTCAAAAACTGTTACACTTAGAAAAATGTGTCTATTATGCTCTAAAGATCTTTACATTTTTTAAGGGTAGTAGATTGCTTATGATAATAGCTATTCATCCCAAATAATCCAACTTGTTGCAATAGTAATCACATTCTTGATCAGTGAAAAAGAGAAATGTATATTTGTAGTAACGAAAAAAATACAAATAGTATTTTAGTTGGTTTAGTTTCTACCCAAGTGAAATGTTGCATATCAAGTTCAGAAGCCATAACATTATTTTCAAAATGTAAACACACAACCTCACCTTGAGTATTTTTCTCCTTTTGGTAGTGCACAATCCCTTGTATTTTTTCCTAGTTGGAACATAATATAAGTTGGTTTCTTGCAACATTAAAGCCAAACTTTCTTGAGACTTTGTGGGTTAGAGTCAACCTTCACAAAAATGGCTATGTTTGTAACTATAACCAAATCAAGTTATAATTCTAAAAAACAAATCACTTTGCTTAAAGTATAATACATAAGATTCTATAAAATGTCGGCCACGTGTAGAACATATGGAAAATTAAAAAACATTCCCACAAACTTTGTAGATGCATGAGGTTGATGAGGAAATCATGTACAACAATGGACTTTACTTCAACAAAGCTTCCAATGAGTAATTGTAAGCTTTTGATATTTGCAAGGATTTTAAAATAGTCAAACGCCATAAAATTAATTTAATGAAAGAATAGTAGTATTTGATTGTAATAAGAAATGTTATGTGTTATGAATTCCAAACATTTTTATTCAACTATACTTTTAAAAACTTTAAAGTAGATTTGCTCTCTTAGAATTAAATTAACCCCTACCAATTGTGAATTTAACATTAAAATTTCATAAATAGGTTTAAAACTAACTTAAGAACATCTACTAGCCATGAAAATTTATTTCTTACCTAAATGTTCATAATTACAAGTTATTAATAATTTCTAGAGGGCTAGATATACTTTATGTCAGTAATATATTGTGTCTATATGGATCGTCAAGCTAATGTGCATTTATCCTGCCTTTTCACACATATATATAATAATGTATTATCAATAGTTTTTTGGTGTAGGTTTATAGAATTATTTGAACGAGTTTTTCTTTATATATACAAGATTCATAGACATCTATTGGATGCACCCTAGATTTTCACTTGCTTAACAAACACTTCAAGTACCTTAGATCTTTGCGTGTGTGCAATAAATTTTCTTCAATATATGCATGCTACCATTGCACTCTTTCGATTTTTAAAACATTTTAATGCCATTTTATAAGTGAAGTGTGAAAACATTCAAATGATATCATTTGACATATTTTTAAAAACATCACGTATGCAAATTGAATCATATATGGTAAATTTTGGAAAATATCCACACAAACATTTCCCAAAATAGTTTTTGATTTTTTGATGTTGTGAAGGAGCTTTCATTCTGTCAAGCCTACATGGTTTTTTCTATGGATTGTCAAGTTAATTTTAATTTTAGCAAATAGTTAATAATGATATATCTGTGACAACCATAAAAAATTTTGAAATCATTGGAAAAAGAGATTTCATTAATATAAAATATCTTTTACAATAAATACTTGGAAAAAAAATTTTTATAATACTTGCTAAACAATATTCTTATCGTAAAAAAATTGAACATTTCATAATGGTCGAAAAAAATCAAATAAGAAAATGTTACACTTAAAATGGTAAAGACCATGTGCAAAATATATTTAAAAAATATTCTAAATATGAAAGTGAGCACTAAATTATAACATAAAAAGATAATTGTGAATCTTTTTAAACATTTGTAATATTTAAAAGTAAGTCCATAAAAATTGAGTAAAATATGTCAGCAAGTAATATTGGTCTGCACCATGAAATCATGTTCAATACGGCTCATGGTTAAGATGGAAGAGGCCTTTTAACTTTGTTGTCTAGGCTTTCCTTTTCTCAATGAAATGTCACTTTTTGTTTTAAGTGAGGTGGTATGGCTACTTTGAAGCTGTGTATTGATGTTGCCACAAAGCATCATTGCTATTTATGTGAATTGGTTAAATTAAATTGTTGTTTTACTCAATTGATTCATATTATTACCTAAAACATGCTTTTATGAATTAGAATATGGAGATTAATAATTGGATGTGTGTTTTCTCAGTCAAGAAAGAATTTCGTGCTTAGCTATTACATTTCCTTTTATTCAAACTTTGTTTTTTTCTATGTACTTTTTTATAAGAGTTCTCTTTGATCATAAGAATTAAGTTATCAAGCTCCAATTATTTGTACACAAGGATGTGTGTATTGATCTTAATTGGATTATCTTGTATTATACCTTTTCTTCCTTAGCTTAGAACATTTTTCAGTGCAAGATAAGATGCACTATATGGTCACCTAAGGACCATATAAGTATTTTTCTTAGTTATTTAAAAATTTAAGTTTATATTGTACTATAACAAGTCATGTACAAGGGTAAAATGTTTGCAAATATATTAATGTTTGCATCAATTATTTATGTAGTTGTATCTTTGTCATTTTTTTAGTTTTAAGATAATTTCTATAATAAATTTAGTAGAATTGTTTGTAGTGAAAATACAAAATTTTGATTTTTCCATTTAATATCATCATTGTCATTACTAAGCTCAAGTTTGCATATAAACTAAAATAGTTGAAGGCATAACTTTGTTTCCATACCTTTTTTCTCTTATCATTATTCTTATTTTTTATGGAATTAGAGTTAAATTAGATTTCAACTATAAGATTCCTATCATATGTACCTTCACTATCAATGTTTTTCTTATAAAAGCATAATTTGTGTTATTAAAATGAACGTGATGATCTGTAATCATTACTTGTTGTGTTGTCACACTTTGTTGTTTTTCCTCATTATTAGCAATATTTTTCATGCCTCATTATGGCTCCCAATTATTACATTTTTATTATAGACATGATGTCTACACATTGCTGTAAGCTTTCTTAATATAAATGTTGAGTAGTAGTACTTCTAAAACCACACCTATCGCCTCACCATCTTCTTTATGTGGCACAACCCTATATGCATCATATTGACCAAGTAGCTCACAAGAAAGTAATAGTTGCAAGTGACTTTTCTCTTCTACCCCCATACTAATGACTAACTTAGCGAAGTAATTACGCCTAACTATTTCAAGGTAAATTGAAAGCAAGTTTTCAAACCATTTATCAATAAAATTTTACCATATTTTGTTGTAATTCTTATGCCAGTAGTGGCCTACTTTTTCAACATTAACTATATTTTGCAAGATTAGATTTATATTCATGCTTGTACAATTAGATTACAAAATTCTTGCCCAAATTAATGTTATCTTATGAAAAATTATCACTCATGAAAGACAAAATCCCTTGCATTTCATGCACTAAAAATGAGCATCTATAATTTTTTCTTAGTTACTTTCATTTCTATTATACTCAAACCATAAAATGATTCACGTTACACAATTATTGTATTATATTGCTTAATCCATTATTAGAATCTAATTGGCCATTATGTGAAATCTCTTATCATGTTTAGCAATAAAATTTTTTTGGGAAGCTACAGTTTTTATTAATCAGAATAATATTGTGTAAAATTAATTACGTTGGTTACTTACATTTACAAATATTAATCCTATTGCACTTCTTGTAATCATTTCAATTAACTTTGATAAAACTATTAAAGTTTAAGGCATTCAAATGTGTTGTATTACTATCAACTATGAAAAATTCTTACATAATATTTGGTGTGATGGATTTATATGGGTACATTTATATTATAATTGGAAGAGCTTAGTTTTGTTTTATAGGTGTTTAGCATTTTGATAAAGTAATTTCTATGTCTTAAATATCAATCTTATTATTCAATGCCTCATGTTTAAATTTCAACAATGATATACATAAAAGTGAAGTTTTGACTTTCTTTAACATAAAAAAATTTCGAAAAACCTTAAAAAATATATCCACTTTTCTCAAATCTAATTAAAAACTATCAAAATCTCAATAATATCTTCCTTACTTAGTACTTAATCTTTT